>UELV01084610.1:0-31959 GCA_900490015.1 Megastigmus stigmatizans | reverse complement strand
ATATATATATATATAAAATTCACCCGTTAAAGTCGTCGACAAGTTCGGTGTGTGTACGAGAACCGCAAAGTTTATGGAACCTGAAACGTACAAAGTAAAAAGAGAAAGAGGTAGAGAGAGAGAGAGAGAGAGAGGGTGGGGAGAGAGAACGTGCTCGTGTATACAAGCAGCGGGTGATCTACGGCGTTGAATTCATGTCGTCGCGTCGCGAATTTCCCGCTAAGGAGCCTCTTTTTTCTCTCTCTTACGCTCTCTTACCTTAAGGGGCATTACAAAGAAGTTACGCCATGTGCCTTTCTTCCCGCCTCCTCCTCCTCGCGTACACTCCATTCTTTACCGACGCAGCACACGGCGTTGCTGCTGCTGCCGCCGCTGCTGCCGCTGTCGCTGCTCCTTTTGTTCCAACGAGACGCGAGGTCACTTTGTATGTGTGCGAGGGCATATATACGGTTCAGCACCGGAGTAAATTCGACCAGCGCGAAATACAAGCTCAAAGTTCGTAAGCGAGGTCCGAGCGCGACAAGTCCAAATGGAGAGGACAAACAAGCGACAAGTTCAGGTATTGTGTGTACATGTACATGTGTAGGATCATCCGAGTGTGCGCCACTGGACGAAGCAGGTTCCTATACCTCCGGAGTCCTGAAGTTTGGGTGTATTTTTTTTTGCTGCTGGTGCGACGATGCGACGCTGAATCGGAGCACGATTTGCTGCCCGACGCTTGTTCTTTCTGTGACTTTCTTCTTTGGCTTCTTGCGCACGCGTTTTTTTTTCCCAGAAGGAGATGCTTGCTTTAAATATGGGCGGGAGAGAACGAATGCATGTTTGGTCGTGCTTCTAAAGAGAGTTATGCAGTTTAACTTTGTTCAAAGCTGAATAAAGTAGTTTATTTAAGTAAATAGTATTCTATTTTGAAGTCATAAGCATATAAGTAGTTGTATTTTTTAAAAGTTAAAGTACTTAATGCTCTTTTCACCGCGAAAAATTTACATATAGTATATCGTGCATATATGTCGCAATCTATATTAACTTTAACAAATAAAATAAAAGCATAATAGTTTTACATAAATGTGGCATATAAAATAAAGTTAAATATGTTTATTTACTTATGTTAATTTACGGAAACGAAATAAAATTATACAAGGGCAGCGCTGATTTTTAAAAGTTTTATGTAAATATTGTCAGAGAACAGGTCTAAGCGACTCGTATTTTTAAGAAAAATGTATTATAGGGTACAGAAAATTCGTATTTTTTTAGTTACATAAGCTTGCAAATATCTAATTGATTTCATTTTAATTAACAGTATACAACTACATAGGCCCACAAAACAGTATCAGAACTCGAAACGACAACTATGTCTTCTTACGTATTTTGAGGTGCTAACTCCAAAACTAAAGTGAAAATAGGATGTATCCAGACCAATAATGATATCTTATATTACTAAAATTTCGAGATATCTTAAATTAACTATTAATTTTTTTTCATTATTATATTAATCGACTTGATTTGGTATCTCAAAATCAGCATGGGTAATCCACTACCATACCGTATTCGTGTTTGAAATATTTAAACTTACCACACATATAACTTGTCATGCGTAGTCTCTTCAAAAGTACGATTTTGGCACAAAGGTAACATGTAAAATAATAAAGTGCACATATTCAGATATTTTTAAGACTTCCATACTCTTTGATGCATCAAAAATGTATGGATATCGTTGATTAAAAAACTTTGCCATAGCTTTCTCTCTTCAGTGATGGTAGCAAAATGTATAAGCGAAGCGCTATCTTTACCTTCACTTCCCTTATATTCCCTTATATTTATTTGGAATTAGCTCTTCAAAATACGTAAGAAGACATATGCCTTGTTTCGAGATCAGACCCTATTTGTTGGCCTGTGTTATTTTTCGGTATAAATTATACAATATTTATTGTATTCAAAACCTGAATATACTTGTATCCACACACTCGTGTTAAAATGTGTACATGATCTTTGAAGTGTATAACGCTACATTAGTATTTGGTATTTTCTGTTGACTTTGCTCTTATTTTTTTCAGATGGAAAAGTATAAAATGATGAAGATTTTTATTACTCACTGCATTGATATTACAAATGGAGAAAATAGAATTTAAAGATTGAAATTAGATAAAAAAAAATTCTGAACAAATATAATTTAATTAAATAACATATTATTGAGAATATTTAATTAAAGAATGATTTGTATAGAAAGCAAAAATGTAAAATACCTTCAGGTGAGTAAATAATGTTTCTTTGATGTTCATTACCTTCAAAGTTTATTTCAAAATAACTTACATTAAACTTTTTAATGCAGGTTTGTAATCTACAGATTATAGCACTTGATAGAATGGAGCTTAGTTCCGAGTAATATGAACTCTGGGAAACTCAATTCTATCAACCGATGTCACTCGTAGGTTATGGAAGAGACACAAATACTATTCACAGAGTTATTTCATCGACTATAACGGTGTTACACAAGTTTAGCAGAACATAATTATTTACTAAGAATATATGAAAGATCATGTGCTGTTTTTAGCGCAATGAAATTAAAACTTTTACGATAAAAGTTAGACAGACAGCAATCATTATAATTGTCACCAACATACACCAACAACATTTCATTTATAATTCTACAGTATATAACCATATCTCAAATACAAAAGGAAAACTAATATACTGTTGATTCATTTATTCATAATAATTAAAGTGAAGTAGAATTCTGCTACAGTTTAAATTCAAGTCCATCATTGAGATTTACATTATCGCAGACAACAATAAATATTTTTACAATGAAAGGTAAAACAAACAATAAAGGTAGAATGCATATTGCATTTTATTAAAGTCGTAATTTTTAGAGGTCTGCGGCAAATCGGTCAGCAGAGCGATGGGCTTGTAATCCAGAGGTCCCGGGTTCAAGCTCAAGTCTATTGACACAAGCACCGTTGTGAAATATTACATGTGCTTTGTTTACTAATAGACGGTAAAATTTCGTCACTGATTTGCATCGAGTGGTAGCATCAATAGAGCAACGTTAAATAATATAAAAAAGAGTCGTAATTTAATACTTCCAATACTTTGGAAAACAATGAAGCTTGATTAACAAATAAATTTAACATTGTGAAAAAGGATTATTAGAGTTATTTGAAAAAGAATACGTGAATGTCGAATTATTTTTTCATTTCTCCAGGTACGGAGAAATATTTTCTACTTTACAATAATCTCAATAATTTTTATGCGGAAGGCAATAAAACTATTTTCAATCTCTTTTTCCTTCCCATCGCATGGATACTTTCATAATTTAATTTTTCTACCTGACTTCATCCCCTTTTTGATCGCATGAATACTGAGCATCTAATTAATCGATTTTTCCAACTACGCCGACCAAAACCGCACCTCTAATTTTACTGATATCAAAATCTAAAATTGACCGTAGCGCAAAATCACGAAGGCAAGTATGACACGGGAACGAATGCGTTGGGAAACAAGATAACGAGGCGCTGGAGGGATGTGGCGAAGAAGAAAGTAGTTGGCGCAAGAGGGGGGATGATGCCACGACCGCGGAGAGAGAGAGAGAGAGAGTTTGCCCAGGTTGCGGTTCACATTTTTCCAACTTAATTATCGGGAGGACACACGGGCGGCAACTACGACGAGCAGCGGAAGTAAGAGCTGAAACGACGAAAAGGTTGGTGGCGAGGAAGAAAGTGAGAGAGAGCACAAGTTCGTTCTGCTCTCGGGGACGACTTGCCACCGAAACTTTTGAATGAGTCTACTACTGCAAAGTCTGCCTTTTGCTCTCCCTCTCTTAGCCCATTCGCTAGGCACCTTGGAGTATACATCTCGAGGTCTAGGAGAACACTTTGGTGTTTTCGATTCCTTTCGGTGTGTAGATTAAGAATATATTTGTATTCGGGTCGTTTGTCAGTGATATTTTTAGGTAGAAACTATTTAAACTGTAAAATAGCAGTTGTTCCCAGATATTTAAAAAATGAAACGGTTAAGCGATAAATGCATATGTAGAGCGGAAAATTTTCTAAAAATTTTCTGTTCTGTTCAACCTCTTGACACAATTTTTTTGGACAGTTTTAAGAATTATTGAACTAATGCACCAATGCCCATTTTAAGTTCACCACCTTCGACGCTGTAACTTTTTATGCAAATGACTTTCAAAAAATTCCGAATATAATATATGCAATAGTTTAAGGTCTCGTCTTTAAAATACCATCATCAAGAGTAGTCTAACACTCGATTTGGAAAAGTTATAGCACACTTTTTGAAAAAATGAATGACTACAAATCTGAAAAAACATAACTATATTTTTTATTTTTGAAAACCTCATTAGAATTTTCATTCTTTAGGACCCGAGATGTTGCACTTCAAATACTAAAAATGGTCCTTTATCAGCTTTTAAAAGATTGCCAAAATTGATCTTTCTTCTTTACTCACCTCTATCCGAGCTTTTTAAGCCGAGATATCGAACTTTGAAGATTCTAACCGTTAAAGTATTCATTTGCACGAGAAAGTCGTTCTAAGTTCATGCAAATAGCGCGAACATCCTTAAAAAAAATACAACAGACCATATTTGTAGAAAATTTTACGCTCTAGAAAAACGACATTTGTTTTTTAAATGGCTGAGAAAAAGTGCTACTTTACAGCTTGAATTGTTTATAACGAAGAAATTTCGCCAGAAACCGACCGAAATATAAAGATATTTTTAAGCTACATCTCGATAGGATTCTAAAACACCAAAATTTTCTCTGGACTTCGAGATGTACTCAAAGGTGTCTGGCGCATGGGCTATCTGTATTTATGTGAGTATATAACATACATTGCCAGGCTTTATGCTGCACGTAGATATCGACGAGTCGCGGAAGTTTCGAAAGAGCTAACATGCACGCGCTTCCTCCGCCCGATTATCCTCCTTCCCTCTCACTCGCTCTCACTGCTTTTTCTTTACTACGTGTTCCACTCGATGGCGATTATGCCGCGCTCTCCTGTATTTATTTGTCTCTTCCAGTCTAAGGAGTTTCGTTCGCGAAGTTGCGGAGAATTGGAACGAGGGAGTGCGAACTTATCGCATTATAATGATCTGTCTACTCACGGGTAATTGCGTCGACTCGGCGATCGCTTTCCATACTCCTTTTTTTTGTAAAGCGAAAGTAAGAGCTGCCACGTCGTTGTAGTCGTGCATCGGGACTCGTTATAAAGATCTCTTGGCTCTTTTTCGATATCGCGACGGAGTGAATGTATAACCAAATAGACAGTGCTTATGTATTCGAGTTTTCGCGGACTAATGATATCGACCCTGGGAACATTTAATTTACACTAACTTTTTTTCTCCGTGTTGCTGTCTGCATCTATTTAATTGGGATTTCAAGTTCTTTTTTTAATGATACAGAATATATCTAGTGTGAGTATTCCTATTCAATTAATAAACTTTAATATTGTGAATTGCTGTATTCAAAGAGTTTACCTGCAAAATTAAATAATTTTGAAAATGTAAAGAATGTATCACGAATGGGTAATAATTTTATTACTTTTATAAGTACAAGAAAGAACTATAGAGAAAAGTTCGAATAAGTTTTATGGAACAGTAAAATTTTTCTGAATCTACATGATAGTTACAGCATTGAAAGACTTGAGGGTACAAAAATACGCAGAAGGCAAAGATAGCGCTTCGCTTATACATTTTGCTACCATCACTGAAGAGAGAAAGCTATGGCAAAGTTTTTTAATCCACGATATTCATACATTTTTGATGCATCAAAGAGTATGGAAGTCTTAAAAATATCTGAATATGTGCACTTTATTATTTTACATGTTACCTTTGTGCCAAAATCGTACTTTTGAAGAGACTACGCGTGTCAAGTTATATGTGTGGTAAGTTTAAATATTTGAAACACGAATACGGTATGCATCCATTTGCAAGGATTCTATTTTTTTTTTAAGTGGATTACCAATTTACTGAAATAATTTGATCAGTTTGAAAATTTAGTCTGGCAGAATAAATGAATACTAGAATTTTAGGCCAATATTTGATTCATCTCAAATTAAATTCAACGTGCTTCATTTTTATCTTATTTTTCCAAGTCTCCGCGGACGATTTTAACCTCACAGATAAATATTTACCAAACATCAATAACTTAAATATAGTATAACATCGTTCTAAAATAAACGAATGCGTAGCGTAGAAAGGAGCCCGATCTGAAAACCATGACGAGAAGGAACCTGGCCATCTTTGGAAATACCACCAAAAATATAAACACAGCCGCGGAAAGAGTGAAAAGAAGCAGCAGCAGTAGCGGCGGCAGCAGCGCGGTCTGGCATCTCTTTCTCCGCGGCATCGGTTCTCTCTCCGGTCCACAGCATTGCTAAGTACACGAGCGAAGAAGGAGAAGGCAGCTATACCACCGTGGCAGACCATAAATACGAGCATGAATAAATGTATCAAACAGGCACAGTGGCCGATCTTCTTTTCCAGTTCGTTCTACCAGGCATAAAAGCAGACACACGACGTACACTGGGGGGGCACATAAGGCGGTTACATTAAGATTCAAATATAATCTCGGCTAAAACGGCTTGTCGCATATACGTATATGTCCTATGTATGCGCAGCTCTCGATCCTCGGGATCAAGGTCTTGCAGCTCTCGTGACGTACGCTTGGCTACTATACACTGTGCACCCCGTAGCGAGTAGCAGCAGCACGCGCCCAAGATTTCTATCTCGTCCTCCTTACGGAGAATATGATTTTCTCTCTTGCACGAACTCCCGTGCATGGACTCGCATAGGTCGCGAATTAACATTTTTCCCAGGATGACAGCCGCCGAGAGATAGGCGGACTGTGGAGCAGTCGGTCGACCTTGTTCGATGATTGAACCGAATACTTGTCTTGTTTTATTTTTTCAGTGCTCTGTAAATATATTTGAAACTTGTAATGCGAGTGCTGCATAATTTTAACAGATGAGGCGGAAAGCTGGTTGATTTTCTTGTATAAGGGCTTCTAACATTTTAACTTCAATTCAGAGGATTGGTCTAGTTCATCTTTATTTAATATCGAATGGGATGACGATGCAGAAACTGAAAATTTAGCTTCACTGTACGTATAGATACGCTAGTTTACATGTATTTAAAATGGAATATCATGATTCATTTAGCCATTAAGAACTACTATATTCACTCGCAATTAAAATAAAGTTCGATAAAGGAATAAATTTTAAACAGAAGCTATACGCTAAAAAAATAAGATACTAATAATTATTTCTAGCTTATCTAATTTTAAGAGCACCTCAATCGCGTTAAATATCCCTAATTATTTGAAATCTACTTCAAGTTGCACTTTTCACTCGAGATTCTTTTCAACATATGCTCACCTAATCCAGGTTGTCAAATACATTGCAGTTAAATCATGTTACTCTAAGAAATCATTCCGAAGAGGCAGAGACTCTCGCTCATCGCACATCGCAAACTCTCAAAATTAATAGACGTTCTTGAATGGCCTGAAGTGAATACGAAACTAGGATTGTTTCTTGGCGTGAATTTCAGTTAGTGAAATAACTAATAACTAGTAGACAGCACGGAATTGCAAAAAAGACTATATTGATTCCTAAGACGAGTAATATAAAATATTACAATGCTAAGTGAACACAGAATAATAAATATAATATTGATAAATAATATTTTAATATTCTTTGCTATATAAACAAAATGTTAAATTGAAGTGGTTATCATTACACATATCCTATTATTAATAAAACATTTATTCATTTATAAAACTCAGTTATTGAAAGCATAATTCTGAATGTAAATAATTATTCCTCAAAAGAAACATTTTAGACTATAAAAGTCAAGAAAAAAGTGATGAATACATAAATGAAAAACTTTAGTTCCGACATTCTACGATACTAAAAATGCTCTTAAAAGAATAAAAATTTTGCTAAAGAGGTTCAATTAAAATTCTTCGCGAACCGCGAAGCACGGCGGCAATAGTAAAAACGACGCGTAATCGGGAAAATCTTCCGTATCGTAAAAAGCAGGAGGCTATAGCAGAGAGGTAAATAGGGGTGTACTTGTGCGTAGTTTGCATAAAAGCTCGGAAAATCAGCTGCTGCTGCCGCACGTCGTCATTTGAAAACTTTCTCTGTTGACTTTGGCGCACACTCGTTCGCTCTCCTATACTATCAAGAGTCGAAAACCAAAAAAAAAACAAAAAGCGACGTTGCGTTTATCTTGTAGTACCAACGAGTTTGGTTTGATAGAGAATGGGGAAGGAAAAGTTGTCAGCGCGCAAGGATGCGCGGGTCGATCCACTTCGTCGCTAACGTGCAACGCTGCGTCCAGACTAATCCCCGCCAAGCCTTTTATCCACACATACCAACACACACATGCACACACATACACACCTGTATACACACATACACTCACGGATTGTCAAAATCTCTTGCCGGGAAAAAAGTCATTTGTTTACGAAAAACAACCCCCTAATGTGAAATGTTTGTTTTCCTCCGTTCTTTGTTTCTCTCGCACTAAATCTCTGCGGTTTTTTTCGCTCGCACGCCCGACAAAATAGTTTATCTTGTGGATACTTTCTTTTTTTCCTTTTTTTATATTATTAATTTACGGGGAACAAATATATTTATGAAATAAATCGTGTTGTTAAGAAATCGTTTTTTTTTTTTTTAATTAAACTCGTAAAAATTAACAATATATGTTTGAAAGAGTTTTTAATTATCTATAATTTGAAACCTAGCTCAACAAGATTTCTTGCATAATTCTTATGTTATTTTTAACAATGTAAATTTTAAAGATTAGGTTATTGTGATTTAATTTATTTACGAATTATATATTGGAACAAATTTAGGTTAGACTAAACTATGTAGCAATGAATTGGTAGCGTCGTTATATATATTTTCTAACTTTACAATTTATTTTTTGGTAAACATAAAACGCGACAAAGGAATGGAGGAGGTTTTACTGTTTTTCATACCAAAAAAAAATTGTTATGTTAAATACAACTATTTAATGGAGTTCTTCGAATTGAATAATTTATTTAAAATACATAAACAATTTAATTTGTAGAATTCAATTAAATATCTGTTCAAACCAAATAGTTTTTTTCAGGGCACAAAGAAAGAAAATAATAACTGCATACTTATTTATTCATCGAACCAATAATATATTTTTATCACTTCAATTATTATTTCGCTGCTATCGAATGTAGACTCTATCCCGAATATGCAATATTAGAATTGCAATATAGGCGCATACAAGGACTAGCTCTGCCACGACGCGGGGTAAAGGAGGTTTGTCATTATATAAAGAGAAAAAAACGAGAGGAAGCGAAACCAACTGTGCTTGTTAAAAAGAGAGAAGAAAAAGGTAAAAAGTGGAAGAGAAGAAGTTCCGAGCTTAATAGGAGTGCGCATACGACTCGAGTTCGGAGATATCAGATATTGGAAAGTCTTTAACATTAGAGCCGATCAGAGAACATTGTTACTAAGTCGTCAAGCTTTCGAGGGGCTTAGTTTCTTTTAAAGTGAGATAAAGGTAGATAAGGGCGCAAGGTTAAAAGGTAAAAAAGCAGGAGACGTCTACTGATGTGTTTTCGATCATCTGTCGCGCAGCAGGTGACGCTGATTCGATAACGAGCTTTTACTGTCTCGACGATACCGGCGTTATACGGGCTTATTCGTGTACAGGAATTCACAGTCGCGAGGCTTGTAACGTCGAAACAATTGGATTGACTTGATATCCTTCGACAAGTCTTGGATGCTTTATTTCGATTTGTGACAAAGTGAAAAAGATAAATTTATACTTATTGAATATAAGTCTTTGATGATGAATGAATTTTAGTCTTGCGATACTGTGAAAAATCAGAAAATCCGATTTACGTAATTTTGAAGAAAATTTAGAAATAAACTTCTGTAATACTGCATTATATTCTATTATATTTTGTAGTTTTAAATTAAGACTCGACAATTTCATCTGTCTTTGATTGCATATCTTTCGTATTAATTATCCTTTGTATTTAACGCAATAGCATCTCTGCTTTATGGCGGTCTAAGGACATCGTTTTGCTCAGACATAGCTATATCTGGCACTTCCTCATTACATTCATCTTAAAATGATCATGATATAGTAATACTCAAAATTGTCACGTTAGCAGTAAACATAAACTTTTTTTATATTTTTATTATACATAAATAATCTCTATTAAATTTAACAGAATATCTTTCATTATTTTAAGCAAATATGTGTTTTAATTGTGGAAGGATTTTCATTGTAATTAGTGTAAAAATTCACAGTAACATATTAGTCATAAACCACATTACATGTTTTATCAATTTACAGTTAGCACATAATGATCCTCTACTAAAGAAGTTAAGTAGAAAGCATATTTTAGTAATAATATAAGCAATTAAATAAATTTCTTTGGTGCAGAGAAATCCGCTGAAGTTATAAGATTCGTGGATCCTCAGAGGGCTTGGGATTTTCTCTGTATTTTCAAATCAAGCCGTATTTATTGTGAGTCAGAGTTGTAACAAGCTTTAGTGTAAGTCATTCCATTGTAATTCTTCCGAGTCGACAAAGACACCATTGCAGAAATTCCGAAACATGAAGCTCCTCTCATTAATCTGATTTCAACAAAAGGACTGCAATTCTATTTAGCATAGCAACACAGAAATAGTTGACAGCAACGCCGAGTGGCATGACGACTTTCTTGATCGATTCTCTGCCTTTAATCAAGGAGAAACAGTAGAGAAATGCACATTGTTCTGCAAGTAACTACTCAAAAAACAGAAGTAGACCCAAGTAGTATATACACGTATATACATAATTCACATTGCAAGGAGATTTGGCCGCGGTTAAAAAAGGCTTTTTTGTTCGTCAAATGTGTTTCCAAAAGATCACCCTCCCTCTTCCTACCGTGTGCTACAAAACTAGGACAGTCAATGAAAACACAGAAATTTTTCTTAAAGAGAACATGTTTTTGTGAATACACGTAATTAAAACCAAATATTAATTATAAGTTTAAACGAGGTACACTTAAATTTGACTTAACGTTCATTATAGTGAAAATATCAATATATGACAAGTAAATACTCCACTGACAAAATATAGTCATTTTTAACTGATGTCAGAAAAGAAAACCTACGTGGCAAAAAGTTAATCCCAGATACCGTGAATAATGATACAATTTAAACACTGCAAATCTCGCGCATCGACATCCTACATCTCAGTCCCAAAAATCCATTTCGACATTACGCGCGAACAGTGCCAAAGTTCAATTGCAGTTAAGCCAATGAATTGCTATTATATTAGCGCTCTTTCAACCCAACTATTATTTGAAACCAAGCCACTTGACCTCGAGCAATTGAGCTCGCGAGCTCGCGTAGCAATAAATTTTCAGTCCCTTTGCAAGAGAGAAGACGCGATGCAGCCGCGAGTAATATGCCAGAGCTTATATCTATACCTTTACGACGCTCACAAGATTATATCTCATTCTACAAGCAGTTCGCTGCATACACGGGGGCCCCTGAAGTTTCCGCGAAGTGTCTACTCGTACGCGAGCTTCTCTGCCTCTCTCTCTCTCTCTCTCTCTCTCTCTCTCGCATACATATGAATACACGTCGCAGTTTACACAAGTTTCTGCACACTCGCGATCTTACATGGAGAGCTCCCCGCGAGATAATTGGATATTGAGGTAGGCTGCGGTCTATGCCTTATTTCCAACCTCATACCGAGCTCGTTTTCTTCCTTGTTCGGGATACGCTAATTTTATCCTCTTTTGGATTAGCTTTATTCGGACAAATAGACTTGTCAGCTTGTCACGACAACCATAATGGCATATAATGTTTACTTTTCTAAATTGAACAATATAAAGCGACACAGCATCAAATTATTCAAAATTATATCAAACTTTGCGTTAAAAATATATAAAATAGATGGTTTTCAGGCTCTTAAGTATTCCACAAGCAATTATACAGTGCTGATTGTTACGTATTTGTGCACTTTCATATGCGACTTATCAAATCAAAATAAACAAAACTAAATATTGCTCTTCCTTCGAATGCATTTATACTGACGTATTCGTATGCTCGTTTCTAGCAGCAACGTCGGCAGCGTGCCAGGAAAAACTTTGCAGACGCCAAGCCATTAACATTAAAAAGCTTTATACATTTTTATTCCCCGACGAAGTAATCCTCTTATTTTTCATTTAGTCCGGCGAGCATAAGAGAATAGAAACGGGTAAAGGAATGAGATATAAAAAAGAGAGGACGTGCGGTGAGGGAACGATCAAATTCACGTTTTCATAATATACATATACATATATATACACACACATATATATATAGCTCACCCAGCAAATCTGCATTATAGATTTCCCCGAGGCGTCTAGGCTCCGCCTATGGGTTGCAAGTCACGCGTGGACGCGCGGTTAATTTAAAAATTTCTCAGGCAATTTTGCAAGCTTCGCCTCTCTTCTCTCTCCTCGGTTCCGCGCAGCGGGGAACGGCAGCAATGGCAGCAGCAGCAGCAGTGGTAGTGGTACCACTAGGTTATCCTCATGCCTGAGATTCCCCTCTATCTCTCGGTCTCCTTTTTGTGCGGAGACAGCCGCAGCCCTTTTATTATGCAAATCTATGCCGACAGCGAGTTGCAGCGCCAGAACCAAGGACATATAAGGGTTTTAATATTAAGCGCACAAGAGGGTAGCTATCTTTTTCCTCCTCTCCTCCCCTGCACACTTCTCCCTCTCGCTCTCTCACGAGGTCGCGGCGCTGCTGACCTCGAGTAGCAAACATGCCTTGGATTGCTATGCCGCCCTCACTTCGCTCCTCGCATATATTTCGCTTTGTGCTCGCCGCTTTCTTTGACTGCGCGGCGCGCGATGATGCACGGAGGCTAAAACTGTTGATAGCCTTAGTGTAACCACCTCGGGACGGCGAATCTTTGCGCAATAATGCGAGTTTTGTTAATGGTCTAGCTCTGCAAGCTTCACGATGAAAAAGGGTTGGATAGAAAGGAGCCTTAAAAACTCACGATTTTATGGAAATCTTTAATTTATCAACACTCGATCAAAGTTTTCGTCATTGTTGAAAATTATAACTCAACAGGGTTATTTTTCCATTATATATTGTAGTTAAGTCGTGACATTTTTTTTGTAAGATACATTAAAATTTCAAAATTAGTGTCTATTCAATTTCTCTTTTTTGCAACGAGAGAAACAAAAATCGCGTGTGCAATAGACTGGAAATTAAAGTTCAAAAGTCAATCAAACCCTGTCACGAATGCTTTTGTTGAATATCCAAATAATGTAGTGGAAATAATGGAAACTAATAATGAGAAATTCCGCTTTATGTAGATGAACTTTAAGAAGAAATTGAATCCAATCAATACACGTAGTAGAAAAAGGTGCATCAATAGAAGATAAATCTGATATTTTTGGGCTCAAGCATACTATTAAGTACTTTCAGTGATGGTCGCAACCAATAATGCCAAAGAAACTTAAAACTGAAGCGCTCATACAGCATTTTGACGTTGTATACGAGGAAATCTATAGTTCAAAAAATCAGCCTTACATTTTCAAAAACAGCCTGAATTTTGTCTACATTATCACATTGGCCAGACTCTCTTTCGAAAAGTAACTCACAAGGCGAGCAAAATATATACAGAGCACGGCATACCCCTGCATGGACCCACGCGCTGCTACAGAAAAATCCAGCAAAAAAAGAGAGAGAGAGAGATAGAGAGAGGGAGTGAAGCAAAACGCAACGCAGATACTTGGTTGTTACACTCGATACGATCTGTGCGGAAGAGTACTCATAAATTCCGGGCTAATCCCTGGCGTACACCGTTGATGCATCCGGCGGATCGTCGTTCTCGCGTGAAGCTACACTCGCGGCGCGCGGCACTGCGACCGATGCGAAACGCGACAAACCGACTGAAAAAAAAAAGGAAAGCGGGAGAGGAGTGAGGTAGAAAAAATGAATGCAGGTAGTAGCAGCTACTGGAACATCGCTTCGGGGAGTGTAATATATAGCAAGAACATCTCTTCGTCCCTCTCCACCATGTTCATTTGCTCTGTCATCCCTCGCGCGCGCCTCCCTCTTCTCCAGTCTGCCAATATATAACTTTGTTAGTCGCTTTTTTATACGTTCGAAAAATCTAGCGAGCGAAGGCTGTGCGCGAAAAAGTAAAAGGGGACAGGGAGATAGAGAGGAAACCGCTGTATATGGAAGAATTGAGGAGTGTGGCGCTCACACTCTCGCCCTTTCGTATATGTACGAGGAGCCACAAAAAAAAGCAGGCAGATATGTGTGCGAGCACACGAATGAGTGTCGAAATTGTGGGCGGAGAAAAGGAAAATTGATGCCAAAACTGCAGCCGTACCCACGCGGAGCAACAAATCACACTGCATTTCCATGCTAATATCTGATGGAATTGGCAGCCAGCCATTTTACTCTCTTTTCTCTCTTGCTTTTGTGTGTGATTGGGTGTTTGCAGGGAGGGTAACCGGTGCGTGTGATGCAGATTCCAGCTTGGAATGTATCTCGAAGGATGCGCCGAGAGATGACGAAACGAGTAATCGAGCGGCTGAATTTTCGTTTATCGTTAAACAAAAAGTGAATATATCGAGATATTGATACTTCATGAGCAGAATCATCAATAGAGTATAAAAGTGCTACTCCACAGCTCAAGTAGTTTTACCATTCTAAAATGTATTTCATTAAGTAACGTAGAGTAGACAAACACTGTTTCCTTCGAAAATCCTCTTACTCATTCTTTCTAGTGTACACATTTACTGTTCAATAATTTAAAGTTATATATATATATTAGCTCATACAAGTTTGTTTAATTTCATAGCGATACATAAATGGATGAATTCTCGGATGAATTTCATCAACAGTACAGGAATTAGTTTGCTATTCAGCTGAACGAACCTCGTTACTCGAGTGTAAGCTCACTCATTTCAAGATTGTCAAACCCATTCAGGATGAATGAGATTCCATGTTAAGGTCTCAAGCGTCACCATTCGACAAAAATTAAATTAATGTTTATATGAATCGGGAATCGATACGAATGCAGGGAAATTTTTATTCGCCATTCGTAACTTGGTCAAATCAAAATTCAGGGTAAAATCAAATTGTAAAAACATAATTATTAATCATCAAAATTTAATTTAATAATTTATTCATGTGAGACTGCAAATATCTATATTTATCAAAGTTTACGTAAATGTTACCCTCTAGTTTCAATTGTTGTAGAATAAAGTGGATTCTCATAATTTGATCCCAACTATTCAGTCAAAAAAGTAATGAAAAAAGTACTACTCCCTAGATGTGAGACACAATTCAACTTAATCAACGTCAAAGGCTTCTAGCGTTATAACACATCACGCGATTGTCGGATTTCCCTCTTTGTGCAGTTCGCGTACGCGCACACCTTGCTTAAAAGATTTCGCGGTACACCCTCTCACCCACATACCCATATATTTTATACATATATACGTATATACATATATAGAATGAAGAGAAGGTATGGCCAGAAAATCGAGCTGTAATAATACAAGCCATGCAGCGCCGCGTGCCGGCAGACTGCGGCACTCCAGCGTGAAATTGTTTGTAGCCACGCGCTCGAACAGCGCTACTCTGGACTTTGCCGACTCGGTAGATATAACGTCGAGGCCTTTCCGCTTACCCCTTTCCGGACCCGCCCCTACAGTCTCCTTCCACAATCCATTCCCCCAGAGTTGCCGTTGCTTTCTGCTCGGATTCAACTGAGCGCATCGCTTACGTAATCGAAAGCTGATCTCTACGTATCTATCTATGCCAGGACTCTCGCTCTCTCTCTCTCTCTCTCTATCACGCGCATACAGATACACACTATCTCATAGTAAGGATCGCTCTATCGGTTCTCTATCGATCGAATTGATTCGCATTGTTTTATTCGCTGGTGACGCGTTCTAAGGATTGATTCGAATGAATGAGAGAAAAAAAGATTTTATTGTAAAGTTTTTGCCTGTACGATTTTTCCTTTGTTTTTCTGGGCAGAAAAGACTTTACTGGTGACGCTTTTACATTGTATTCGAACTAACGCTTTTGACTAGTAAAAATCTAATATAGTTTAATATCTTCTTATATGAGCTGTCATTCTGTACCTTCTTTAATATATGAAAATTGTGCACAAATATAAATTTAGAATAAAAAATATAGATGGTATTTTGACTTCTAGTAATAAAATAAAAGATTATAATAGTGGGACCCGGAATTAAATTAAGTGCCAATCTGCGGTGATTATCAACATCAGTGCTACTTTTACTGTTTAGCAATGAATTTAAAATTTCCTACAATGTTACCATAAAAACACATGACGACACAACTCTTTTAACGTTCACAAATATTCAAATGAAAGATCTCCAAACTCGCATTCGAAGCATAAGTTTTTTACAATTAGTGGCAAATTTAGAAAGACTGAATAGATCGCGATACCAATCGATCTAATGAATTTAAGATTTTCAACTACATTGCATACAAGCAAATGAATGAAAGCACACAAGTACGGGAGGGAATAAGAGAGAAATCGCAACTTTGACATAAAGTTGTGGGAGGGCGCATACGAACAACATAGTCGCGCCCGCTGCACATAAGAGAATTCGAAGGACAATTTCATTGTTTGCGGTCCCGAACCGAGCGCCCGAGAGGCAGCTATACATGGAAAGCTCTTCCCATTCGAAATTCAATCGAACTTCGCAGGCTTCGCAGGAATTTACACGTGAACTTGCTTCGATAGTTTGAAGGGTATCTGTGCTTATTCGACGATCAACCAGCGTTGCTCGTCCTTATACATATACGATTCAGGGATTTGTGTTTATAGGTGTGTGCCCGCGTCTAGTTAGATATTATTCATTTGAGAATTGTTAGGTGAGTAGACGATAGTGATCGATTTGGGTCAAGTATGAGATCTGTATTTGATGAATATTGGGAAAAAATTCGGTATAGTTATAAAATATCTGGTATAAGTAACGGAAATATTTTCTAAAGGAAATGAACTAGGTTTTTTTTAAGTCAAAATCAGATCACTACTAAATTCGAATAGATAAACTGCTAATATTAATATGTATTTGTTTCCATGTTAGTTTTTTAAATAACTTTTTCATTTTGTCTTTTGAATATAGTTTAAATTCTAGAAATAGCCTAAAGTCTTCCAATAGTTTTACGAAATTTTTTAAAAATAATATATTAGGGGGTCTTAACAAATATAATAAAGGTATTGAATCATTGTGAAAATTTTACTTTATCTGCGTTGTACCAAATGTTTATTTCAGGAATACAAAAGTTTTGATACAAGCTATTAAAATGAACTTACAGTGTAATTGGACCTAGACTCTCGCGGATACTGTCAAGGGAAACTTTTATGTGAGTAATGGTCTCGTAAAACGGCGCTTTCCGAGTTGGAATAATTTGAACATTTGTACTGCACTGTAAGAATGTATAAATTTCTATTGCTACAGCATGTTCTCTTTTGCAGAAAAAACTTAACTTCAATTATAGACAAAAATTATTATACGTTTCACTATCTTGAAAATGAAAAAACCTTTTTAGGATTTCTTGCGAGTGATATTTATTCTAAGATTGTAACTGTCTCTAATACACTTACACAAGGGTTTAAGAGAAAACATTTTATTCACAAATCGGAACGAAAACAGTCTTCGCAAAATGCTTAACGGAATTATTTTCGGGCGCACGAGCCACAAGAAAGTAAGGTGTGTTTGAGCGCTTGCACATGCATCAGGTTAGTCCAATTAAAACTTCCTGCGGAAATTTACAAATACGAGAGGATACGAAAGCAAGAGACTAAGAGAGAGGATAGACTACGTCAAAACTATCACCCAATCCTTGTACTACTGACGGACACGATCCTGAATTTCTCGTGTAATTACAAATTAATGCATAGGTAAAACGCCCTTTATCTTCACATAGATGTGCTTCTAAATGTCCGAGCGTATGACATACGCGAAACATTAAGCGCTGGGGTATACGATTTCTCTGAAAGGAGAAAATTCGATCCTGCACGGCAGGAAATATCTGACGCGAGTATGTTTGCTTACATACATATAATTATATATGTATATATTTTAAGAGGAATTCTTTAACTTCTGTAAAAAATTTACAGTTTTCATATCACCAGGAAGTTGGTGTATTCTCAAAAATTTCATTTTTAACTTATTAATGATTCTGAATGCATATATTTATACTTCCCCAATATTAGGAGCCGAGCTATGGTTTAAATACGCCATCTTTTATCACGTGGCACTGCATCAACCACCATTTACTCATGAGAATTTGTGGTTAAAGATACACACACAATCCAATAGATCTTGGAACCCAACATCTAGACTAATTTGAATTTAAACCGTTTAAAATCAAAACATCTTTTAAATGCATTTTAAATGGTCTAAAAGCCAAGTAATAGTACTTCGAAGAAATTTTGTCTAACCAGAAAGCTCTAGTTTATCGATTGGTCTCAGAATGAAGCAGTGTACCATTGCACCTTCCAAGTTTCATCGATTTTAAAATTTAGTCAATCCTTCTTGACTGAAATGTCTCGCATACAATCGGAGCTTATGCGGGGACAGTATAAAGCTACTGCATCGACAGTGTATAGAGAAAGGAGAACAGACAAGATCTACTGTCCTATGGGTGTGTATGGTGTCTATAGGAGTGAAACCGGAGGTACAGAGAAGAGAGAGGGGCCGTAGACGAGTCTTATTCGGCGTGATATACGGATCGATGTTCATGTCACGAGACAATAGCAATATTCCAAGAGCTGCTGCCTCATCTTCACAATGCTTTGTTCTCTCTCTCTCTCTCTCTCTCTCTCTCTCTCTCTCTCTCTCTTTCTCTCTGCCTCCATTTCCATTTCTTTCCAACCCTCTCTTAACTATGCGCTCGTGCGGTATATACGTATTAAGGTCTCACTCACGGGGATGAAACTTAAACAATTCAATCCTAATATATGCCGCGATGCTGACATGCTTGCGCCTAGTTAACGCCGCTCTGTATTGCAAGCCAATGGTGAATTTGCGTTTTTCGCCTTTTCCAAAACGATGACTGAGCGGGGTTTCGCGGGAAGTATATATGGATGATCAGTTCGATTGGTTATCCGCTCAAGAGTATGTATATATGCTATCGGAATACGTGAGAAGAATATATCGACGTATTCTGCACGACAATCGCACGTTCTACTACCGGCGAAGGCTTACGGCCGAGTCACGAGGTTTTGATGTATGGACTGACTGATGATTGTTGGTGGTAAAACACCAAGTCAAACATTTAAAAAATTTTGTATATTAATGAATCTTGCGTACAGTTGCGCGTTGTGAGTGAATGTTAATTCTATCGGTGTTAAATATTGATCGAGTATAAAATGAGGGGGTAAACTATCCGTCCGACACGAAAGGTCTTTACGAAAAGCATTAAAGTTTTTTGCCATAAACATTTTCTTTACCCGACTGATTGAGCGAAACCTAAAAACTCTAAAATTAGCAGCTACAAAAAACTAAGTCATTTTCACATCCATTAATTCGTTTGGAAGAAAGAAATGATAAAGAAAAACGAGAGAATTTCGTATAATAATTTGATACGAGAGCTGAAAGGATCCTCGAGTCCCCTGGCCTAATGCGGACAAAAGTATGCAAAACATATGTAAGCGCGCGCGGTATATAAGGCGACCCGTCATCTCGTGGGTCTACTTCAATGCAAGGATCTACTCTCTCTTTCTCTCTCGCGCCCTCTCTTTTGCATATAAGTGACCACATGACGCTATGAAAGAGAGAGAGAGAGAGAGAGAGAGGGAGGAAGAGAGGGAGTAGTGGTCTAGAGCGGCAATAATTTCAACCTTTCCAGACCTGAACTTCCGATGTATACGCGCACATGCACGTACATAGACCTACCCGTTACATACACATACATATATCTTTCTCTCTCTTGGTGCTGTTGAATAAAACATGAAGAAGAGCAAAGGAAAGGTGATGGTGTAGGTGCCTGCGTAATCTACCTAAACGCAGCACCGACATATTTTGTTCGGTTTCTCTCTCTCTCTCTCTCTCTCTCTCTCTCTCTCTATCTCTCTCTCGTTCTCTCGTGTCTTTCTTAGGACGACTGCCGCCGCCACCGTCGCGGACGACAACTCGTCGTTGTTGCTCAACATGTCTACACTCTCACCTTTTCCTTTGGCTCTCGTATACTGGGATATAAGCGCGCGGCAAACACGAGAGTCTTCGGCCACCTTAAAAGGGTAAGAGGAGCCTCTCTCTCCCTCTCTTCGTCGCTGACACCTCTGACGAATAGCGCGCTATCAGCGATAATGTAAGTCGAAACCTTACGTGCTTCTCTCTCTCTCTCTCTCTCTCTCTCTCTCTCTCTCTGCCCGTTGTCTCTCATCGCGACCGCCCTGGTGAAATGCCGACTGAGGAAGAGGAAACAGAAGTATTTCGATTATCGCGAGTTTGTGCACCGATTAGTCGATTTATTCGATTGGCCGAGACTGACCATATTTATGGGGAAGGCTATTTCTTACACGGCTCTTTTTCGCGTGCCTGGCTGGTATGTGAAGTTTGCTGTAGAATGAGAGAGAGAGAGAGAGAGAGAGAGGAGGAGGAAATGGTTCAAAGACTGGAAAGACCAGACCGGCTCGAAAAATGCAGATTTATTTTAAAGTCAGTAGAGCTGAATGATCTATAAAGAGATGCTGAAAATGTGAAAAGAAAATTGGCGAGCAAATAATATTTTTAGTCATCTCATCTAAGATTGATGGCGTTATAAAAAAATTAGGTGACTTATGAAATCTATATCTATTAATTAAATCTAGATTTTAAATTCTAAGAAAATAGTTTTAGTAAAGTTTGATACTTGTGAGTATACCTATTATATGTTCAATCAGGATGACGCTTATAAAGTCTGACTTTAGCTTGTATCTTTTCTACTATTTTAGCTTATTCCAATATTTCATTTCAATTAAGAACGAACTGAATATCTGTTGTGGCTAATGACCATTAACAAAGCATACACTTAATTTTGATTCTAACGTGTTCCGAAGTTCGTTCATATATTAAACAATAAAAACCATACTTGTGCATTATGCATTCTATCTGCATTATATGCATAACAATTAAGATTACACGCGAATGACACCGCACAAATTAAATATATATATTTAAAGTATCCATAGTGTATTTCCCCCGAAATTTATTTCCCTACAACGGATAAGACTTTCAGTATCAATTATATATATATATATATATGCCACATACCTTCGCAAACGATCAATCTTATCATAATTTTTCATTCCCGAAAGCATCTCAATCTATAATCATTCCCATTAAGTGGCAAAAGTATAAACGATGAAGTGACGCGCAAAGCGCATTAATCGCGCGTTTATTGAAAACTGCCTTATATGTCAGGGGTCCGCGTAATGCGCATATCTAGAGTAAGCGAGCAAAGCCATTGAGCAAAAAGCAACGGTACGAGAGAGAAAAGTATAAGAGTAATAAAAAACTATGCGCAGCCGCGAAGTACTGCAATGAAAGAGCGAGCGCGCACAAGAGAGAGAGAGAGAGAGAGAGAGAGAGAAACTGCAAATAGCGTGGATTAAGGCGGAAGAAATTATCCAGATGCCTGTAGTAACGGAGACGTGGACAAATGAGGAGCACTGAGCCCGAGGCTGTCTCCCTCGCCTTCCCCTCTCTTCATCTCTCCACGGTTCACTTCGCGGTGGCTCGCTTTCTCGTGAAAATGGCCTGCGGGGCTCTTACTCTCTTTGCCTGTGTAACTGTGTATATATATATGTGTGTGTCACTTGTGTGTGTGTGTGTGCAAACTCGCGCAACTCGCCTTTTTCAGCGCGCGCGGCACAATGCATTGCGATCCACTCTCTCTTTCTCTCTCTCTCTCTCTCTCTCTCTCTCTCTCTCTCTCTCTTTCTGTCATTCTGGAGTCGTTCTCTCGTCGTCGGGATAAGGAAAGAAAGACAAATGTAAGGACGATGAGAAATAACTCCCGAAAAGAAGGTGAAGAAAAAGGAGGAAACGAAAGAAAGGAGGCCGAAAAAATTCGCCGCGAAAGGGGAGTATTAAAATAGTCCGTATCGTGCGCGCAGACACGGACAGACCGTCAAGCGGCGCGCGCGCTCTCACACATCACCGGGAAATGGATGTTGATCGAAATTTCGGAGACGTAAAAAAGCGAAGCTCGCGTAATATCCGCACTTTGGTCTTGACGATCTTGTATCATCGTTTTCAAGAAGAAAAAAATAGATAAAATGTTATGTCTGATGAAACTGTGCTATATACATTGCAGGAGTATAGTCTTGATTTTTATTTTAGAGATACGAGCTTTGGCAAAATCGTAAACACTTTGTTTTGATTGTGCAATCAATCTTTCGCAACGCGATCAAAATGAACTTCTCATGCCGCGTCGCTCGTCGTATAAGTGCAAGTTCGATTATGCCGAGGAGAGCTCAACGTCAATCGGCTTCAAACTAAGAAACGACCAAAAGGAGCAAGGAGTAACTTTATACGGATCGCTCGGTGAATTTGATGAAAAGAAGCGTTGAAGCTTCTATATACGAGGGTGTATGATACAGGGGAGCGCGCGAACCTCTGCGGTTGACGCGTTGCGGAAGTTTCCACGACTGCGGTTCGACCAATATACACGTACATGTCCTGAGCTGTAGACTTTTTGGTTAATCTACTGTGACACTTTTCCGTATATGCTATTGAATTAAAAACCTAGTTACGCTTGAGCATGTGTGGGCTATATATGTCTTCACAGAAGAAAATGTTTTTCTATAAAATGGCTCTATTTGCAAAGAGTCTTTCCTATACTTCT
Organism: Megastigmus stigmatizans; assembly: GCA_900490015.1. NCBI lineage: Eukaryota > Metazoa > Arthropoda > Insecta > Hymenoptera > Megastigmidae > Megastigmus > Megastigmus stigmatizans. The sequence continues at coordinate 9,057 of UELV01084610.1, read as the reverse complement.
GCTAAAAAATTTTAAGGAAGTAATGTAAATAATTCCTTTTTAGTGGAAAATAAATTTAATTTTAAGAAAAATTATTTTAGTCAGAGTGAAATGCATTATCTTCAGGGCAACTAGAATTACAATTGCCACTAAAGGATTATTGCACTACATTTCCTTTCTTTGCTAATCAGATTCACATGAAAGGGTAACCCTGAATGAAGATTGTGCAGATCAAGTTTCAGATATCTGATACAATTTGATTTATAATACTTTATTATCTCTCTTTCTTTATTTTATTGTTTTCTTCAATTATCTAGCACTTGATTAAAGTCTCTTTCAGCAGAATTATATAACATTGATTTTATCTTTATATTAAATCTAATCGAAGGTTTTTTTTTAATAAAAAAAAAATACTATTTTATTTAAAAAGGTGATACAGATGAAAATTTGAAATCATTCAACAACATTCAACGATACATTTTTTCTATGTTATATTGATAATCGTGAATAAATGCATTTTATACAGATTGAACCACAATGTTTAGCCCGCAGCTCAATTCCATTATACTCGAAACATTAATCTTCCAATATGTTATTCTTTTTATCAAATCTTATTACATGATCTTACCTATTAGTTGTTACATAATAATTACTTATTATATCAACTGTGTCTACCGAATAATTTTACTGTATTATGAATAAAATTAAATAGCAATTACCTACTCTCAAGCCGCTAAAGCACGCAATTTTCTACCGCCAAGGGAAAAACGAGGGATCGCGAGAGCATGACAGAAAAGCGAAAAATTCAAGAAGGTCGCGCGTAATTTTCCCGAAAATCGCAAACAAGATCTTATTACGTGGAATCTTAAGCGGCCGAGGTCTTTTTATTTCCCACTCCACAGACAAACGCAAGAACTACGCTTACAAGCATCTCACAGTATGAAGTAACGAGCGTTTAAAAATAATTTGCCTTGCTCGACAATTCGACTCCGACTGCCGAGAGATATCTATCTATCTCGCGTAATTGCTCGAGACCCTTTCTTTTTTCCGACTCTCCACGCCGCTACCGTCACACCAAGTGTTGTCTCGCGAATTTAATCCATGCTGGAATCGCTCCTAAAATTTGAAGTAATCTCCATCTCGTTTTCTCTTCTTGCTCATTCTCCGCGTCTCTCCAGAAAGGGAGGGGGAGAGAGCGAGAGCGAGAGCGAGAGAGAGAGAGAGAGAGGAGAGAGCAGGCGTAAGAAAGACGTCATTTGTGAATCCAGGACGTTGTTATCGCGCGATAATGAAGTGCCGAAGCGATAACCCCAGAGTCATGCCAGACTTGTAGCTCGCCAGAGATGTACGGCGGAAAAGGAGTTGAACGGAAAAAATCGGCAAACGAAGACGTTGACGAAAAAGAAGAAAGAATATAAAAAAAAGAGGCAGAGAGGGAGTCGAGAGCGGAAAAGTCAACGTGGACTTTAATGAGATAGCTTAGCGCACAAAAAATGAAGAAGGAAATTGGAGTCAGTAAAACGACCTTTTCCAAGAATCAGTGGCAATCATATGTCCGCCTCGTTCGTCAGTAAATTATGTTTATTAACGATCTATTTTGTGAGAATGGATTATCGGATATTGGATATTGATTAGTATAACCCAGGAAGTGCTTTGACAATACTGAACCCATTCTGGCACGATATCATTAATACAAATTCTTCTAAACAATACGCTAATTGCCCATTTTTGCAATCAAATTGCATGATCAGTGACATTAAAAAAACGATCTTATAGTCGTTTAATAGTAGAATATCTTTCTCAATCAGCGTAATATCGATCAAATTCCATTAGTCGTCTTTTTTACTGCCGTTTCCATTATCGCGACTAAATTGCGATATAAAAAGAAAGAGATATAGCGAGAAATAGACTCCAATATCAGTATCCTTGGACAGTATCTCATGATCTTTCAACGAAAATCCAATTGTTTGCACCATACCAGGCACCGAACTTCCTGCCATTATGCTCGAGAGTCTAAGACAACCGAACGATCGAATCGATACACACCAGACGATCTCCTTCTGTTCTGAACCTACAAACGTTCAGCTACTTACCTCTCTCTCTCTCTCTCTCTCATTCTCTCTCTCTCTCTCTATCTCTCTCTCGCTGCAGTCTCCGTTTCTCTTTATCCTGACAAAGGCTCTTTAAGCTCCGAGTACTGAACATGCTGCGGTCGGTTGGTCATGTTACCATTGTTACGGTAGTTTCGCGATTATTAATTCTCTCTCTTTTCGCTTATACTTTCCCACCACAGAGGCACATACATACCAGTCGGAGTATCGTGCATTTCGGTACAATGGTAATAACAATAATAATAAGGAAATCGCGGGAGTATTGCAGTGCCGCACAAGGGCTGGATTCTACCTTTTCCTTTCGCCGCGCTTCCGTTACGTATTCAGCGAACTTATTTGCACACGGAAAATGAGCCGTTTTTCCATTTCTCTTTCTTTCTCTCTCACGCCGTTTAGTTTAAACGAGTAATGCTACGCGAGGCCGCACGTCTCGGAGAAGGAGAGAGAGAGGAAGAGTGTATCATTCGTGTTCATTACTATACAATAGAATGTTTATATATGAATAAGCCAAAGGATGCGCGAGAGAACAGGTATTATTCCGATTAGGCTTATGTGTTTTTGGGCGGGATATGCGATTAAAAGCCGCCCCAGCGGTAATAGCTGTACGCCAGGCATGGGATTTCAATATGAATTTGTGAAACTGCATTAGTCGCCCATTGTGCCGCGCATACACATGGTATTGGCCGGCCTCTCTGATCTCTCTAAGTAAGTTAATTAAAATGCGAACTGCCGTGATTAACTATTAATTTAGTTGCGTGCCTCAAGGGCCTACGCGGTAGATATGCATATCAACCGCTGATAAATGAAATGCACCTGATATTTGCTATATAAACTTTTGCTAATTAATAATACTGAGTACAACGCTGGCATAGTTGGAAGCAATTTAATTGTTTATGCTACTGTTTAATAGAGCCAGTCCATGTTCTTGTTCCATTACTAACGTAATTGTAGGATTAAAAATTATAGAATGTGAATGACTAATTAGATGGAATATTTATGGTTTTAAAGAAATCGAGCAAGTTTTAACTAAAATGGAGTGTAGACTTAGTAAATTATGCATGTTGTATATTAATAATTGTAGTATACTAATAATTACTTTTTGCTTTTTTCGTTGAATATTACATGAAACTCAAATTACCAGCATACGATTAATTCATATCCGTTTAGCAACCTCTATACAATGTACCAAAATAGTTAATCGTAATAGAAAATGTTAGGTATAATCAGACTCACATTTCGTAAACCTAAAGACGTAAATTACGATTATTTAAATCATTTTAATTACAAATACTAACTATAATCCATAATAATTACACGCACATTAAATACTATTCAATTTCTATAACATCACATAATTCTTCATTTTTAATCTAAATAACTATATAATTGAATTTCACTTTAATAATAACTTATACAATCAATTCGAGTCTCATTCTGATCTGCACGCAAACATTTTTCCCTCGTCTACGAGATACAAAGCTGAGAAAAGAAGCATCAGCTCCGAATAAAGCCACATACTCGGTGGTAGTATATAGGGCTGTAAAGTGCGCGGCCAAAAGCATAGCGCGAAATCCAATTCTTTGAAAATTCAGAGCTATCGCACACGCGGCGGCAGCAGCAGCAGCAGCGGCAGCTCCTTTCTGAAAGAAAATGCATATGTAAAGCTCATCCCTTTTCCCAGGTGGCCTGTACGCACACACGCGCGCACACACACACATACACACACACATGGGGTTAAGAAGAAATAAAGAGCGTCGAAAGCTCGCACCCCTTCTTTTGATCTTAGGTTAGCGAAACGATCGACTGTAGAAGAGAAAATCGAGCGACCGCTACTTCTGCTACACGCTCTTTCTCTATCTATCTTTCGCTTTCTCTCTATACGTATATATCCTGAACTGACTGTACATCTAACAGAGAGGAGAAAAGGAGGGGTAACTGCTGCTGCCGCTGCCGCTGCCGTTACTCAAACGGAATGCCAATTCAACGTGAGCTGCTACTGCTGCACATAGTCGCTCCCGACAAAAGACACTCTTTTCGCCTGCGATTGAATATGCGATTGCCCTGCCTCCTTCCATTCTCTCTCTCTCTCTCTCTCTCTCTCTCTCTCTCTCTCTCTCTCTCTCGCCAACTCCTTGTCTTTCTGCATCTCTGTTTCTCCGTTTCCGTCATTGCACTGTTTCTCCTTTTCCATCCCAATATATATAGGAGCTGCATGTCGTTTAAATTTGTTTCCATATACGTTTAACGCAAGATTATTGGAAATTTTTTGCATACATATTCGTGGGCTATAGAAAAGCAAAATTTTCTTTCATATTCGTGTATAAAGTTTCTTTACAATTTTTCTTTCTCCACTTCATAAAAATATTGTACAACTTGAATCTCTTGCAAGAGGTCATATTAAAACATCTTTAGCCAACAAAAGAATTGATCAAAAGTACGCAAAATTTAAAAGATCACCCATAAAATAGTCATAAACTGCACTTGCGCCTCCTACGAAACCGTAAAGGCGCTGCGTACAAAATAGGTCGTGCATAAATCGCATCTCTATTTTTTTCACATCTGCATCCTTTCGCTCGGTAAAGAGGATGACGTTCTTATATTTTTCGCCGAAATTTTCACTTGCTCAAAGTTTAAATAAACAGTTGCAGGCACATAGTCCATACATGAACAACATTTGTAACTCGTTAATGTAGAATTATCAAAATCATTGAAAGCAGATTGAAAATCACTAGCAACACATTTGAATAAACTCAACATGTATTATAATACTGAATCCTTTAACTAATTTGTTGAGCTCAATGTCTTGAGAACTTTTAAATCAAACAAGCTTATCAAAGAATCCGCAATTTTACTAGACTTAAAAAACTAACTTCATTTTTCTTTTTAGAATTGGTAATGCGCTTTAAAATATAGATAAGAAGCTTGCCACAGTATCTCTTATCGAAATTAACTATATTAAAGTTAAGTCCTGTATTTCTTCAATATCTTTCAACGTAAACCAATACATCATAAGCAGCAGCTACAAAATAATCTAAATTTTTAAGCGTCATTACGAATCGCTCTTAATTGCTCACTCGTGTACAGCAAAGCCACTTAATCAAAACTTTGATTTTACTACATCCTCGGCTATTAATTTACAAGATTCACCGCTTACTCGTGTCAGCGCAATATTCAGTCAAAGCCTTTTGAAAAATTGTCTTAATTAATCGCATACACCGAGTACCCGCCAGTCAGATCATCGTTCTTATCGAGCTATATCCTTTGTCGGCAGAGTCTGCAACTGACAAGTCGTATGCGCGTCCAAAAAAAAAACGCCACGCAGCCCCCGAACATTATCCCAAAATATCGCTCGACATTTTTCCTGATTCCCTGCATGCGGTGTCTCGTCTCACCCTCTCCACTCTTTCTACTCCTCTCTGCATAATACTTTGGCGTACAAGTGCAGGAGAGCGTGTTGCGATATGCGCACCCGAGCTGGTGCATGAACCAGCGTTATCTTCCTACTAGCGGTCGAGTAAATTCTCGCGACGTACGTCATGGCGCGACACTCGGTGCCCCGGAGAAAGAGAGAAAGAAAAGGGGTACAATCTTTCTCCCACTGAAAGAGAGAAAGAGAAGGAGAGCGGGAAGACAAGGAGTGAATTCCACTCACGGAGCGGCCATAAACCAAACACCTATCTCACATTCCGAGGAATACTCCGCCTTTGTTCTTTATCGTCTCTTCCTTTCCCTTCTCCGCTTATTCTTCTTATTCTTATTCCTCTTCTTCTTCTTCTTTGTCCCTTTCTCCTCATCCTCCCCCTTTTCTGCCTCCTTTCATTTTTTTTGCTTCGTTTATACTCGCGTCTTCGACGTCTCGTACACCCCGTATCCTACGTACGCGCGTATTTTGAATTATGAAGTCGACACGCCAAGTGAATAATGTACGCGTCTTCTTGCTGGCTCTTTCCTTTCTCTTCCTCTCTCTATCTCTCTCTCTCTCTCTCTCTCTCTCTCTCTTTCGCTCTCGCTCTTTCTATGTATAGGAGCTACAGAATCGGGAACAATGCACGCACGAATGGGCAAAACGCGCTCAAATAGGCAAACATTTACGCGGTTTACCTCTACGCTCGCGACAACACATATCCATTGTTGATAAACTAATCCTATGGTAATTGCGCCACGCGAATGTAGCTATAGTTGTCTTCGAGTGCAAGTACATATACACGAATCTCTAGTGACTATATATAATATATATATGTTTATATGTTTATATGTATATACAGATTCACACATTAAATCGCGAGGGGTAGGTATGTGTGTAACGTAGTCACCTTGGCGTGCGCATGCGGCATATGTGTACGACGTGTACGTAAAAATGCTTTCTGAGAGTTTCCCAGCTCGCACGGACAGACGTTATGGCCGGCTTTTCGTTATTTTGAAGACGGAATGCTTTTTTTACTCACATTTATTCTTGTCCTTACCTAGTCGTTTTATACTAATCTACTTCTGGTAAAAAGTACTATTTCCTTCAAAGTAAAATATTAGAGATATGATATCCCAAGATGTATACTTAATATGAATTCCATTTTTGAGCTAAACAAATAAGCCTCTTCGTATTTCTGCAGCTATTTAACAAAACTTCAAAACAATAGTAGATAAAGAAGCTTGTTTTTGTGAATACCTAGTACATTATCGAATTTCAATAGTGAAGAGAAGAGTAACCCGATTAAACAATTCTTTATAAGAATAAAACTCATGCACGAATTTTCGAAATCATTTATATCCGCTTAGAAATGCATTGCACGAGTTACGGGTTAAATATAAGCGTAAAAAATCATTTTGGAACTGTTAAGCAAAACCAAAAATATCCAACATTAATCCTAGCCTATATAAAAAGCCCTCACAACTTTTTACTTAAAGCTTACAACTATCCATATTTTCTATGAATAAAAATAAAAAAGCGGCTAAGAATAAACAGTTTGACATTCGCGGATGAAAAAAAGCTAATAAAACGGCTGTGAGGTCGTAAGCGCTGAGAAAAAAGCACACACACGGGAGAGAGATAGATCAAAGTAGAAGAGAAAAATAAGAAGGCGCAAAAAAAAAGGAACGGCACGAGCACAGTATCGGCAGCGTTAAGACAGCGTTAGACCAGCAGATGGGCGTGCGGATCACTGCAGCATTTTACAACCGACCGTAAAGCCCACGCACACTGCTACTGAAGCGCTCTCTCTCTCTCTCTCTCTCTCTGTCTCTCTGTCTCTCTCTGCTGTCAAGCTTGTCTATAAAGCTACACTACCGCGAAGATGTATAATGCCATTGGACGAATGATAATTCGCAAAATTGCAAAGGGACATGTTCGCGGCGCGGCTCTTTTAGCGTTCATTAGAAGTGCGATACACGTTACTTACCGCCGTTGTTCGGCAGGTTCTGTTTCTGCTGTTGTCTGGCGTTGACGCGCTGTGAATGATTATCGTATCTCTCTCTCTCTCTCTCTCTCTCTCTCTCCCCTTACCATCTATTTTATCCGTGGAAAGACGCAGCCGACATAAATATTTATCAGGCGCTCATAGCCGCACCCCTACTACGCGCCTTGCAGCTTAGCTCTGTATGCGCTCGGACGACTACTGGTGCAAATTAAAATCAACGCCTTTCCTCGCCTCGTGTACCATCTACTTGCTTTTTTGTCATCGCATGGAAATATTAAATGAAATGAATGATTTTAGGTTATAATTAAACTAAATATCACTCATTGTAAAACTGTATTGCTACAAAGAATGTAAATCGAATAGTTTTGTAGTAATGATTAACAAACTTGTTGCATCAATGTAAGCATATGATTTGTCCAATTGTATTGAAAACTTTAGGCATGCAAGGTATTAATGAAAATAACTAAAATCTAAAAAGAAATTCATTCTCACAGAGAAATATTTAATAGGTAAACACTATCAAAATTAAAAAAAAAATTTTTAACGTTTTTGACATTATCAACACATTTGAACCATTATTTTTTTTCTTTATTCTCTTTTCAAAATTTAAACAAATCATTATCATAAATTCTTGCTTGCAGCTTTAATCTCTTTAACGATCACAAAACTGCTTGTAAAGTCAAAAAAATCAAACGCAATCAGTCCGCTGTGCAACTCGGAATGCATTATTCGTCACGCCTCAAAAATCATCTCATACTCAATCCAATCGTAACGCCTCGCATCCATGCAGCCAAAGGTTTTATGCTCTTTCATGTTAGTTCAAAGTATTAACCTCGCACGGCTCTCAATCTCCCGGCGTCGATCTTTTCTGCCCGTCCTCTTTATAAAATCCAGACGCGCCGGGGAAATTTAACTTAAAAAACAAACTCGCGTGAAATCCCATGGCCTGAGTAGGTAGGCAAAGTTTAATAATCTTATTTTTCTTGCCGGCGCGCATATAAATCGTTTTGGGAGAAGAAGAAGAAGAAGAAGTAGCAGAACGTCGAGCTACTGGAGAGTAAAAGAAGGCCTCGCACGAATTTTGGATAATCTTAATCGGAATTGTTAACTGTGGCAGTTGAGGGAACTTTCCGTAGGCTACTCTCCCTTTATACGTATATATACGTTCCCACGCAGCGTATAAGAAGAGAGGACGCGCGGAAGAGAGTCGCACAGTGTAGACGCATAATGCTGCGCGCGACTGACTCGGAATCGCTGAGGAGAAGAGAGAGAGCCAGAAAAGATGGCAAAGAGAGAGAAAGCAAGGCGGCTAAGGAAGAGGACACCAAATTTAAATATATGTGTATGTGTGTGTGTGTGTGTGTGCGTAAAGTCCCAAGTCCAGGACTGGAAATAATAGCTGCCTTAAATCCCTGAATTATGCTCGCACTATTTTCAGCGGCACCGCTTTCTCTTTCGCTCTGTGTGTAAATCCGCCAGATTCTCTCCCGCCCTTATAGAGGCACGCACACACACGCGCACCTGACTTTTATATATATATATATATATATATGTAT
>UELV01084608.1:0-10219 GCA_900490015.1 Megastigmus stigmatizans | reverse complement strand
GTGTGTGTGTGTGTGTGTGTGTGTGAAGTATCAGTTCCCGCTGCATACTTAACATATTACAGCGCGTATACACATATATTGCAGATCTTATACAAATATATATGTATATATGAAGTCATTGGATTATTGCACATTCGCGTAGTTTGTATCAATTAAACGATATTGGACTATCTTTATCTTGTTATATATTTTTAAGTTGATAATAATTAATATATTTCTTTACTAAATACGAACAACGTTCACTGGAAAAAAATCCATCAAATTTTAATATCGAGGACAATAAAAAATAAAACTGTATGTGCCAGTTACTAGATTTCATCTGCTTCCTAAATCAAAATCTGTACATACAGTCGATTTATTGAACCAATCTTACTGGGCCCTAATGTTAAAGCTTATGTACAGTAATAGGTTAGGGCACACAGCTATCGATCCAAATACCCCTAGAACCTAATAAAAATGCGGTGGATTTCATGTGGACGCACAGCAAACCGCCCAAAGAAGATCTGCGAGTATCCCCTGCAACTATATATATAGCACCGCAATATACATCGAGAAGTGTTCATCTCCCTTACGCAGCAAACTTCTTTCCGCGCTTGCATAACCAAATTAGAATCTGCGCGCAGAATAGAATCCCGGGGTCGACTGTACACGAGCCCTGCACGATATAGAGCGAGAGCGTTATGCTGCCTCGAAAATTACGAGCTAATGCAATTTCGGCCGTCCTAAAGGTCTCGAAGACTGATTACTCGAGATTGCTCCATTTAAGACAATTTAATTTGATACTTCGATGTAATGGGTATATATGTGCGATATACGTGTACATACAAGCCTCCGAGTGTAATATATATATATATATGTGCGTGTGTGTGTGCGTGTGTACATATATAAACGGATACGGCGCTTCGTTAGAATCCGTCCCCGTGCGGAGAGAATGATTGAGATGAACTTCTCCTTTCCCTTTGCTTCCTCTCTATTTTTCAATCTTCCTCTCTCTCTCTCTCTCTCTTTCTGCCTCTCTCTTCCTCACTCTCACTCTATCTTCTACTCGTTTAAAAGTAGATCATACATATACACCCGAGCGGTTTGGGAACTACATGCGCGCGTCCAGTACGAACTGAATGGGGTCGCAGTATAAGTGCGCACGGATCTGTATATAGGTAAAAGCCGAGGCATTTTTTTTAAGAGGGCTCAAAATCCTCTTTTAGCTACAGGAGAGCCTCTCCGAAGCTCCATATGGAGCTAAAATTTGCCTGTTATTAACCCTTCTTTATTGCCCGCGTGTACGCGTCCTATGTATTGCTGCATAATGAGTTCATGCTCGTCTTGTTAATATCCCACTGACAGAGGAATTCATTTTGCCATTGACCCAAAACGATATTCTTGGTAGATATATTGGTTGCAACTACATTGATAGCTTCAATTTTTTTTTACAATTTTTAATAATTTGTATGTGTACTTAAAAAATCGGATTCATTGGGACACTAGAGATTGTTGCTTCAATGAACTTAAAATATCTCAACCCATAATGAGCAATAGTTTTAACCCCCCGTTGCAACAAAATTTGTCAGTACCTAAATTTTCTTTATAACTTGTGAGCAAACCAATTAGGATAGGTCAGCGATCAAGAAAATACAAATTTAAGACTTTTGCCACAAGATGGCCTTAGAAAAAAATAATATTATTTTATTAATGGGTATTTTCGAACCAGTTTTGTTCGCCAAAAAAATGTTAAGGCGCAGAAGAGTTTAGCCAAAATTTTATTTTAAATTCCTAGTGATTCGAATTGACTACTTGATTATTCTCAAAGGATTAAAAATAAATATTAAAATAGTGTATTCTTAATCTATAAGTTTTCTTTTTCTTTATATTCATATAATTTTATTTACAAATATATATTATACCCTTTTATAATTTAAACTATATATATTCAAAACTTATATTGAATATGTGTTAAACATAAAATCTAAAATATATCGTTTAGTTAATCGAAAATCGGCTATAACCACAGAACAATATATCGTTTTACAATGAATCGTGTACATACACATATAACGGGCACAATTTTGTAGTAGCACTTAAGCAGAACAAAGAAGACGCAAAATAACTCCTTATATATATTATAAGTGATATTCGAATGGCGCGTAATGCATAATGACTTCTTGGCCAGAAGGGAAGGGGAAGTCTTTTGAAGTAATTTTCGGGTGCAGCCTCCAAAACCGTCTGGTATAGAGGAATTTCGTGCTACACACAATTTGATTCTTTCTTCCTCTCTTAGTTTTTTTTCTCCTTTATTAAAGGGTCGGTCGCTCGGAGGCGCGAGTCCGTACGTAACGATCCTCGAGCGTGAAAGGGACTCTCATCTTGCCCTTTCGCCGAACGCGGCGCGGCCCGAGATGTATGACAAGGGACTGAATTAGGCCAGCATTGTGCGGGAATGTGTTTTTTCCTCTCTCTCTCTCTCTCTCTCTCTCTCTCTCTTCCTCTCTCCCTGCAGCCTCCTTGACGCACGGCCATTGTTGGATAATGGATATGAGCTGTATAGCGGGCGAACGTTTGGGATCTCTTGAATTCACGGGTATGCCCCATTCATAATGCAACCAACCAGGCAGCCCTGCCTCGACGTCGAAACCCGTACGCGCGCGCGACGCCCAAAACAGCTCCTGCATTCATCCTTTTTTTTCTTTCTTTTCGCTTCGTTCCGTTTCGTTTCGTTCCTTTTTTTCAAGACGATCGCTATCGTCTTTCGGGTATATGAATATAACGATGTTCGAGTGTATCGTGTAATGAGCACTCATTTGTTATCGCGAATTATTTTTGCATTGTTTCGCTAAAAAGGCTACCGGGTGTATACTTGTTTATAAATACTTAAGAAATTGTTGAGGACACTGTTTTGTAAGATTATACGACTTGGATTTTTGTTAAATGCATTTGGTTATTTGAAGTTGTGCTTGTACAATGTAAAATGTACAGTGCATTGTATAAAAAAAAGTATTATAAACTTTTAGGTCCAAACAAAGTTAATATACATTATGATTGGAGTATATACTAAGTATTTTAAAACAAAGATTTTTTTTTCTTAAACAATTTATATGTATCAATATGCGTGTGGGATGTCTTATGAGTTTTAAATGTTCCATAATTCCACTCGCCTTTACGTGAGTTTCTTATACTCTCGCATATTTTGAGAACGACTGAACTTATTTCGCTGTATAATAAGATCATCCACTTTGACCCCTTTCTCATGCTATATTTTTGTATATTTTACCGTATTCCCTTATCTTATTATTTATGTTTTAAGAATAGAATTTATGTTTTTTACTTGAAGATAATTGCAGTTTATTGCTGTACAGATTCGATACTTTAGCCTACTCGATTTATATCAAACTTCGTCTGCTTTTTAAAACTATAGATGTCGGCTCCCATTGTCAAATCACTAGTCGATTAAATCAAAATCAAAGCTTCCGAGAATTGTGATTAAGCGACTTTTCTCCACGCCTGAACGAGTAAGCAGGATAACTCGATTGTCAACTAAATTCTCCGCCTCCTAAAAAATTCTCCAACCTTCATACCATATCTACGTTAGCAAAAAGAAAAAGTAGCAAATAAAAATCACTAGGAAAATAAGAAGAAATTTCCACAGTCGCACAGAATACTCGTCACGCGACGCAGTCCCGATATATTTCAAATGTTAATGATACGAAGTGACGGGAAAATCGCACTAAAGCACATTTCGGTATAATTTATTGACATTGGGTAAAATGCGCCGACGATTGCCACGCCGACACGAATCGACAGGCTGATTTATGCGAAAGCGGTGTATATATAGTCGCCCAGCGCACTCAAGTCCGCACACTTTTCCTACGCTATGGAGAGTAAGAGACTCGTTGCGCGACGACGACGCGACTATATACGAGATTTCTTAATTCGCTACCGAAACCAGAAACTTTGACTCTGCAAAGTGAATTAATTATGTACACGAGTGCTTGGCTTGAAAGAATACTACACGGAACATTGACTGGTATATAGATATGCAGAGAGTGCTTATGGGACATCGTGCGACTATCACGCGTGATTAACAAGCTTCGCGTGCTTATATGTGGCCCGGACGCAGATATACAGTCTGGGGCTCGAAACACGATCCTTCGATAATTCATATTTGGTTTGCTGTTCGCAGCTTCATAAACATTGCAGTTTTCAGCTGCACTTGGAAGAGGAAAATTTATCAATATTTATGTACTTTACATTTCCTGATAATCTGTCATACTGGAACATTGAGACTTTTTTCAAGTTTAATAACATTTTCTTTCGAGGCTGAATTTTTCATAAAATGATAAATTCAAATTTAATTATATCTTACGTTAATAAGTATAAAAGTATTTTTTAACTATTTTACGTTAAGTTAATATTCTATTACGCTCTGTATCAAAATCCGTAATTCAAAAAATTGTTCACGTAGCTATAAAAAGCCAAAGTTAGGAAGCACTTGTTGAAAATTTATTAGCATATTGGATCATATTTCTTCGGTATAGGTGGCAAAATGAGACGCGCAAGTAACACGCCTGCATTAACATATCGTTGGCCGCACGGACCTAATAATTTACGTAAACACTCCAACACAGTATAAAAGTATTGTAAAACAAGGAGCATAAGTTTCTCAGCGCTACGTGATTTATCATTGGCTGCATCTCAATTTGCCTCGCAGCAGCTTCTTTACTTCCATGCTGTTCGGGAAGAAATACGCGGGCACGCGAGGTCACAAGAAGCATCGCAGCGTTGTACCTATTATGCAAGCTCTGCGGCCGTTCGCCGTTCCTTTTTCATGCATCGATGCGCCGCTGCAGCTGCGCCCTTTTGTGCGCCTCGCCTGCGAATGAATACTGAATTAATTCCAAAGATAATTAATTAGACTACGCGAAAAGAGCGCAGCACTACCCGCGGCCCTGCACCTTTCGTACGGCTTTTGTACATGGCGCGCATAGAGAGGGACAAGAAGTTACGGTGCGCGCGCGCCTGTCAGCCTTTCCTACTTGTACACAATTCGAAACTTTGGCCCATGGTCGAGCGCCGCGCAAATGAAAATGTCCTTTATCTTTGACTCTTGCCCCTTGCCTCCCTCCACCCCCTTGAGCTCGAGCCACCTTTCTTTGATCGCTCTTCTTCAGCTTTCGCAGCTCGCGCGCTTATCTTGTTAAAGCGGAGAATAGAAATTTTCCAAAAAGAAATGATACGCTGCGAACCAAAGTTTGTGCTTTGTCTATGGGTGCAGGGCTTTAGAGAATATCGCTGTTTTCTTTTTGAATACTTTATACATATATATATACTTTCACCGGGTATCCTATAATAATAACAATTGTTGGTAATAATATTAACAGAATTTCATTTAATATAGGGATTACTTTTCAAGACTTGAAAAACAATTGCATTTGGATAAATTAAAAAAAATTTATATCTTTAATCTTGTTGACTTTAAATCCATTTTCCAAAAAATTATATGTTCGAAACGGATATAAATATGATTTTAATAAAAATACATAATTTCAATAATATTTACGTTACTCGAGATATTAATGTTTTTGATAGTGATGTTAATGGGACGCAAAGTGTGTTTTCAAATAAGCTTTTAATGTAACCCATATATAATGAGTTTTACAAAAGACAATAACTATATTAAAAGAGGATTTCAAAACCGTAATAAAAAGTCTGTACCATGAGAAATTATTCATTATTATCTAATAAATTTTATTAATAAAATACGTATAATTTCTTTTACAGAGGGAAAATAAAGAATTGGGTAAACACGAGCTGAATAGCTCATAAGGCAAGAAAATAAACCTCGAAGAAAAAGCATAGCCTTATACCCTTGAAGCAATATTTCGAATGAATGAGTAGCGCGACCGCGAAATGTCTCAATTTAACGAAAACGACCTGCGATTCACGGGAGTGCGTGTCACATTTGAGAAAGGCATGAATAATTTATTCGACTCGCTATTTCCTATTGATTGCGCCATCAGTCTCAAATAACGCGGGGTATAACAACGGCGCCGCTTTCTCTCGCCCTCTTTCCCTCTATATATACATATATAAGCGCAGCTCAAAGAGTCACAGAGCGTAACGCTGTCGTATAATGTTCGCTGAGACCTCGAGAAATGTTAAATTGCGATGACTCCGGTGCGGCACTAACTTAATTTACAATTTAATCTACTCCCTACCTTTCATTGCAATTCCCTTGTTTATAGGCTGATAACTATTTTTATTTAAATAATATCCCTCCTTTAATGTACATGTAACCCAGAATTGAAATGTTAAATA
This sequence comes from Megastigmus stigmatizans, assembly GCA_900490015.1. Classification (NCBI taxonomy): domain Eukaryota; kingdom Metazoa; phylum Arthropoda; class Insecta; order Hymenoptera; family Megastigmidae; genus Megastigmus; species Megastigmus stigmatizans. Next base: position 3,910 of record UELV01084608.1, on the reverse strand, counting down.
CTATTGTTATATCAAACTGTGAGAGGCTCATAAATAAAAGATTGGAACAATAGCATTGTTGAAGGATGCAGTTTGGATGAAAGATGAATTGGTAAGCCACGTAATTACGTGTGTAATTCAAATTATTAATAGATTTCTTAGTTCGTACAAAATTTATGCTCGCGCCGTTTATTTATTCTCTACTCATATAATACAAAATTATAACTCGATAAAGATGTTTTCAACACACATCGATTCATATCCTGTTCTTATAAGCAATAGACGGCGCGAGCGAGTTTTCTCGCTAAATAACGGGTATACACCACGTATCGATAGGCAGTTTATCAGGCGCGCAACGCCCGCAAAGGACTTACATATTTCAGCCGACAGCTGCGGGAGGGCAATGCGAAAACTGGTCCTGAAGTCAATCCCGCGCATTTGAATGTGAACCTTATTTGAACACGCGGACCACTTGCGCACACACACGCACACACACACAAATACACGTGTGCGAGCCCATCACGCCACTTTGCGATGCGTTGAGGGGGAAGCGATGCTGCAAAATAAGTTTCACGTTCGACTCTCGCGAGAGCGCACGTCTCACGGCGGGCGGTGTTCGCGACTTTCGATAAAAGAGAGAGAGAGAGAGAGCGAGAGAGAGAGAGAGAGACATCCCTGCCCCCTCCTGGAAATCGAACAAAAAGAGGGCTTTACGTGATTTACTTTCGAATTAAAGTATACGCGATTTGCAGTGATAGAAATCGAGCTCTCGGCTCGGCCCGCGCTCTATTTTATTCTCCGCGTGTATCTTGTACTTTATTGCGTCTTCGCCCCTCTCGGACTCCTCTCAATATGGCTCCTCACGAATTCCTACTGAAGCAGGAAATTAGTCGAAATGCAAATAAAAGTTTAGCATCAACTTGATTTTAGATTCAACACCGGGTGTAGTATGAGAATGAACCATCATGAAAAGCTCCATTTGTTAGTTTATTCATTTTTTTAATAAACGTAAATTCTCGGTTTTACTAAATATAAAAAGATGCTTATTTTAGATTTTATTATGAAATAAAAGTTAATATAGAATTAATTAAGCTCTGAAATTGTAAATAAAACGAGAAAGCGGTACTTTAATTTTTGTTACATCGGTGGATGTTTTAGTTACTGACAGTGTAATCTAATATTCTTTTAAGCATTCTGTTTACACACTTTAAACAAATTAGATAGTAAAAGTTTAAAAAACGGTTGCAGTATCTTTTATCTTTCAATTACAAAACGAAATAAAGCATAGTGGTAGATGCTTTAAGACTTTTAAGCGCACTTCCCGTGTATAATTAATTTAACTCTTTTGGAAAGTATCTTTTATTTATTACATGTGAGTAACAGCTGCTTGTCGAAAAAATATTATAATTTTAATAAAAATAATAATATACGTTATTAAAAGATAAGTGTGTTAATATTTACATTGCATCAATATGCCAAAAGATACATGAAGTGAAAAGTGTTTATTAATATTCAAGTATTTATTAGAGTTTAATCAACGGCCCGCATGCAATTTTGCTAGTGCCAATATTACTACCATATTTTTTTACCAAATTCGCCAGATTCAACAATATTGTAAAAATATTGATAACCTGTATACAACTTGATAACAATATTGCCACAAACCCACGTTTTCCGTTTTGCAGTTTTGTATTTCACAAATATTGCAGTTATGCTGAAGCCTTTTATTAATATTCAGTAGACATTGAATAGAATTATTTTTCTTTAAAATTTATTGAAATCTTTGAAACTGTTAGTTAATGGTGGAAATTAGTGATTTACAATATGAAAGTGAATTTATCGATCACCACGAGCCAAACATTTTGATTATTATATACATATTTTTTCTTATAATTAATTATAATCTTTTTTCCTCTAATATAAAAATTTTAGATAGTCTTTCTAAATTTCGGTTTTCTTAGAGTTTCCTTCTCTATATTTCTTTTGTGTTGGTTGTTGTCTGTATCGAATAGAACTACACAGATCTTCTTGCATTAAAAAGAAAAGAGGGGAACATCCTCTGAGAATGCCTTTGGCTCGTGGTGATCGATAAATTCACTTTCATACAGATTAGTGATTATTTATATTTATAATTTATTCTTAAATACATTTAAAAATATTCATTCTCTGGATTAAACAATTGAATAATTTAGCTTAGAATCCCTGTTTGAGTGCTATGATCCAGATGATAACACCGAAAAGGGACTGTCACGTCATATGACGTATGCTTTTTAATTGATCAATCATTAACCTTTAGAGGGCCGGCATTTTTCTCTTGAAAATCAATATTTTTTGAAGGTACTATGAATATAAACACCCAACTAGTCCGGTAGAGCTTTTAAATAATATGCTGTCCTATAGGACAGTCCGGTCCGCACCGGTATGACCAATGTCAAAAATTTTTTTTTAATTTACATATTAGTACTTATATAGAGATTTTTTATGATGTAAATCGCGTTTTTACATCAGAGTATCATTATTTTGTAAAAAAAATCACTATTATCATTGATAGTGATGTGTTGAGAGTATATCATCTCTTTTTTCTCGCAAATCACACCACTTTTTTCCCAACGTTCAATCTTGTAACATTTTATGATAGGGAGCGTAAGGTCTGATAAAATGTCTAGTTTTCAAGATATAAAAAGCTAAAGGCTGGAATGTTGGTACCCGCTAATGATACAGTTTATATTCAATTAAGACAAATTTACACTCTAACTACACACACATACTATAGACTTATCAAACATTACACACATATATTACATGCATAATACACACGCACACATGCACACATATACGAAGACATACATATTTCTAGATGCTTACACATAATTACAAAAATATACCTGTGGTTTTGATTCGATCATACAATGTATTGTTGTACATTATTTTCCATAAGAAGGGTGTGAGTGAATGAATTAAAATATAAAAGATTTATAATGAATTATTCATTCCTACTTGTCTCTTTCCTTCTTTTCATGACGTTTGAAGGGAAGCCAGACATAGACGCTCTCAGTATTAAAAGAAACGTAAGGAAATGTTTGGAAATTGCCAGGACCAATTGAAGTGGTGGAGGGGTAGACACGAAAAAGAGGCAGAAAAAGAAGGAACGAAGGAGCGCTAGCAAAAGACTGATGTCGCTGATGTCCCGCCCACGCCGCGATTGGAAAAGAACGCCTTCCAGTGGAAATGGGAAAATTAAATTGTTTATCGAACTTCAGCTCCCGGGACACACGCAGGGCCGTGTCTTCGACGCTTAAAGACAGTGTCATGAGGGGAAGAGAAGCTGCGAGAATGCAACGGAGGGACGACTGACACGCTCGATAATCGAGTCTTGAATGCGATTTCACGCTTAGCATTTTGATTAACTTATTCTATTCTGAATATTCTTTAAAAACTTTTCTGTTCAAATATCTTTTATTCTATGGTTTCTTGTACATTACTTTTGATCGATATAAAATGTGTCTTTTCCTCTAATTAATATTAAAGCTTTTTAGCATAAAATCAATTAGTTAAAAAGGAAGTAGTCGATCATCCGAGAACCAATAAACAATTCATTTTTGGGAGGTCTAAATAAATTACCCTCTTATCAGGCTACAAAAATTAAAAAGCAAAATAAATGTTTAAAACTTATGTAAAACTATTCACAAATATAAAAACCCTGGCTTTCCGGATTTTCTATGATTTTAATTTTCTCCTGGGCCTCGCGGATATTACATCTCTTGGCAAAGTCTCTATGTCCCTTAGTTTAGACTAAAAGTGTCATAAGATTCGTGATTTATTAATTTTTGTTGTTTAAAATTCTGCCGACCGCAAAAGTTCTGACCCACTAGCTATATGTGTGTGTATAATATATATTCTTTTTGTGTGTGTGTGTGTGTGTGTGTGTGTG
>UELV01084606.1:13600-63766 GCA_900490015.1 Megastigmus stigmatizans | reverse complement strand
ACAAAAAATCGGTATCACCATTCGAAAGAACAGCTCAAAATGCGTCGGATATGATCTTTTTCAAATTTTTTCAAACCTTTTTTTTAGTTGAAAAAAAGCCTTGAAGAAGTTGTTGAACATTCGGGGTCTTGGTCGTTAATGGGTTAAGATAGGTATGTAATCATTCGATATACCTACTAAACTGCTGAACTCAATATAAAATAAACGCTAAGCCGAATTTCTAAAGCTAAACGTTACTTTGTTATAAAAAGTTATACATAATAGATTTTAACGTCTAGTTTGCACGGAAGCAAGGTCAAAAGTATATCGTTCAATTTTTTTGCAGAAAAAAATGAAGTAATTGATGAATGTATTGATGTAGGTATATGGTTATGCTTATACGTATATAAATATAATAATTCGATGATCATTTATTTCCCTTGCAGTTGTAATAAGATTGGTAGGACAAATAATATTACTCATCAGCTTACACAATTTTCTTCTGCAGAATGGCTTTAGCTCGTTTTCGAAATAAAGCTAATTTTTTTCCTCGTTTACCATAGCTATTATCTGTTTATTATTATTCCTCACATTATAATAATTACAGGTAACTGTATATAATAATAATAAGTAACGGTACTGAGTTATTTATTTACTGAGTTTCGAATAAACTTAAGCTGCAGTGTATAAAAAGTGTAATATGTATATATATAACTTTAGTTGGCAAGGTGAGACCTGCATTACCTGCATGTAGGTATCCGCTGATCCGCATTAGTCGGGTGTGGTAAAATTGTGGCCTACTACGCCGACAGGAAAACGTATTAATTATCGCTTTGCCGCTGTGCGCTAGTGTCGAATCGAATCCATCAGATCAGCTGTTACTCCGTTAGACAGCTAGGTTAGATTCGAAACTCGCGACAGAGCAGTCACAGCTTCGAAAAGTTTTCTGCACGGGAATTCGATTTCTTCCGAACCGAAAAATGATCGGCTCGAGAGCTGTTACTCTTCTGAAAAACGTCTCACGATGTTCTCGAAATACACAATTGGTATCGACAAACTTACAACAAGTTCGACACAGCCATGAAACGTAAGTTTACTCTGTTGTTACATAATTTTCTTTGGATTATGTTATGTTTATGTAGTTCAATCCAAACTTCAATTAATCAATGGATGCCTTAAATTTTAGGTGGTCGTATCGTGAGGTGTCTGCTCCTCCAAAGTGGGCTAGAATATCGGCCGATATAAGCGGAGCTGTGCTGTGGTACTGGGTCTGGTGGAACATATATCATTCGTGGGGCCACGTTTTTGTGAGTTTCTTTTAGAATTTGGAACTTTTCATTGATATTATGAAGTCCTAACTACCAAAGGATAGAATCACATATTATGTTCTTATAATATAAGTTATGAATGCAAATTCTTCACAAAGAGTAGGTATGAAAGATGTTTACAAATGATTTCGCAGATATTGTTTACTTTATTAAAGATTAGCGTAGGTTTATATATATATAGAAATTTGAGCAAATATTTAATAAATTTTTATTACTTTTTAACTTTCTTATTCTGTGTTAGGGAGTCTACGAGGGTGATTTTTTACCAAATCCTTATAAATGGACAGATGAAGAACTGGGCATTCCACCAGCTGAAACGTAATAGTTTAATAGAGGTAAAACAAGCCAACAAGATTTGTTATCTAATTCTGTATATCCAATAAAATGATGAGCAAGATCAGCATCAATAAATATTTATAGTCAAGAAGCATCTTTAGTATATGTTCATTTATTTATAATGTGTACACTAATTTCTTAAGTTATAAAAATTTTTATGAAAAATATAAATCTTCCTTTTCATACTCTATCCTGGCACGTATCTATTTATACTGTTCTGTAGAAAGTTCATTTGGTCTGAATGGTTATAGTTTTTACTTCAAGATACTCGTGTAATCCTTCTTCACCCCTGAAATGAAAAAATTTTAATGAAATATAAATTATAAAAACTATACGTATATACTGGTACAGCCAATTTAAGTTATAATCAATGCTAAACAAAATTATAATTCTTACAATTCCCGGCCTATGCCAGACATTTTAAATCCTCCGAAAGGTGTGTGAGCAGTAATCAGATCATAATTGTTAATCCTGCAGAATTCAAAGTAAATTTTATTATATCATTTAAGTATTCCAATTATGAGATTCAAAGTTTTGAAAGTATTTTAAAAAGGAACAAACCAAACGCTTCCAGCTTCCACAGATTTAGCAAAATGTATTGCTTTATCGATATCTTTTGTAATAATACCAGCAGCAAGGCCGTATGTAGTTTTATTTGCTCTCTCGATAGCTTCTTCAATGTCATTGAATTTGAAGATAGACTGAACAGGTCCAAAGATTTCTTCCTGAGCAATTCTCATGTTATCGGTGACATTTCCAAATACGGTAGGCTGAAAATATTAAAATAATAAAGTAGTTTGAATATATTACGTCAATAAATAGAATTTTTCGTTTGATTAAAGATTTTTAGACTATAATTTAAAACTTTTATTTTCAAGGCTATAAGTGACCATATCATGAACAAAATATACACTCACTTGGATGAAATATCCAGCGTTTCCAACTCGATTTCCACCACTGACCAGCGTAGCACCTTCTTTCTTTCCTGATTCAATCAATCCCAACACCTTGTCGAACATATCCTGATCAATTTGCGGTCCTTGATCGGTGCCCTTGGCGAATGGATCTCCAACTTTCCTGTTTTCTGCCAACTGTTTGGCTTCTTTGACGAATGCATCGTAAACCTTTGCTTGTACAAAAGTACGTGAACCGGCGCAACAACTTTGCCCGTGGTTATCGAAAAGGGCATGGTACGCGATGTCAGCTGCTTCTTTAACTGTAACATTTTACGTTAATTAATTATTTATAAACGTATATAGTATACATCTTTGGTGTAATGTAAAGATCTAGTTTTGAAAATTATTTATATGGTTATACTTTCATGATATAACTTTTCTGACTATGTATATAAAACAAGAATTAAAATATCAAATTAAATTTCACATCGTTAGCACTTCTTGTATTAGAACTACAAATTATTAAATAATCTCTTTGAAATGTTCAAAATTTATAATCAAGTAGTGACTAGCTTCAGGTAAATAAAATTTTCAATTCAAACATTTTTCGAACGTAATTCATTAAGCTAACGTTTAATAGAATTTCCCCATTCGAAAAAGAATACTTACTGTCTGCATCATCACAAATGACTAGAGGGCTTTTACCACCGAGCTCAAGACTCACTCGCTTCAAATTAGTCTTTCCTGCCGCTTGCATAATGAGATGACCGACCTGAAAGGGAATTTAAAAATATAAAATATATATCTGTTTTAAGGAAGCCTTTATACAGGTTCCCGGAAATCATATAAACCTGTTTTAAATTATTTCAAAAAGTATGCGTACTTTTAGCACAGAATAGACTCGGTTCTCTATCCAACAAAAATATACCGATTTCCGCAACCCAAAATTACTTTAGCCCCTTTTCAACAAAAAAAAAAGAAAAAGTACCTGAGTCGAACCGGTGAAAGCGACTTTATTAATATCATAATGCTCGGCTACAGCAGCACCGGCTGTCGGTCCGTAGCCATTCACGATGTTGATGACACCCGGAGGGAATCCAGCCTCCTTAACTAGAGCCGCTAGACACAAGGCGCTCAGAGGCGTCTGCTCAGCCGGCTTCATAACGATCGTGCAGCCGGCGGCTAGTGCCGGGCCCCACTTCCACGCGGCCATCATTATCGGATAGTTCCAGGGAATGATCTGACCGACGACGCCGACCGGTTCCTTGCGAGTCATCGAGAAGAATCCATTATCTAAACATAGAGTATCGGTAGCATTTCATTATTACTGCATGCACTTTCTCATCGAATTCTCATTAATTCGATAAATGTATTTCCTTAAACTTTTATATACACTTTCTCGAAAAGATCGTTTCCAGGCGTGACCCTACACCGAGATATTTTTAAAGTATTGCGAAACTATTATCGTGTTGTGCGCGTCGTTATCGCATTGCATATTATTCAATCGTTCGCTCGATAAAGAGCTTTATGATTTAATATATAAAAGTTTTATTATTCGAATTGGGCTTGGTGTTGGGTGCGATGCATTGAAAAAATACCGGCTGGAATCGTTGCTCCGTGGATCTTATCGCACCATCCGGCGTAGTAACGGAGAACATTGACGCTCGCTTTGACGTCACCGATCGAGCTCTGGTACGTTTTGCCGTTGTCCAATGTCTCGATACTCGCCAAGTACTCGGCATCGCGTTCCATCAGATTTGCCAACTACAAAAATCCAGATATATATTCATTTTGGAAGTAAAGCATTAGTTATAGGTAGTTCCAATCTATGGAGATAGATTTTGAAATTGTACCTTGTGCATGAGTGTGCCTCTGGCGGACGCATCCATTGTTCGCCATGGTGCCCTTCGGGAGAATGCATTCTTGGCCGCCGCGACCGCTTTATCTACGTCGGCCTGCGCAACACACGAGCCGATTATTAGTTTTTAACGAGCGTAATTAACGAAGTAATATTATAAATATAATTATCGGTTTGCGTACCCTGTCTCCTTCGGATACTTCGGTGATGACTTGGCCTGTCGCCGGATTGATAGTTGGGAATGTTTTTCCACTGACTGCGTCCACGAATTCATTGTCGATAAATAGCTATAAATAAACGCAGAAAAATACTATTCTCTGCAATTTGGAAATAAGCACCGCTGCGCAATGCCAATCGATATACTTATTATTAAGCTTATCGTGTGTATTTTCAAAATGATTAAATCTTTATTACAGGCCTTTATTAAATACTGTCATGTAATTTTCAAAAACTCTTTATTGAATCGAATGAGTAAATTGCCATTGTGGGACTGATTGGCAAATATTTGTACGGCATTTCCTTACAAAGTTCCATCATAAGAACTTGTTATAGAAACGTCATTTGTTTATGTTACAATAAGTTAAAAAACAAATTGTAACCATGGCATACTTCCTTACATTATTTCCTAACATTTAGGTACATACACTTAAATCATGCAATCTATTTCTACTTTTTCCAATGTACTAATCTAGACAACAATTAAAAATGTGCTACAGGACTTTTTTTACTACGTTTATAATAGTTGCTATATTAGGTACACAAACTACTTTTAACAAGCACAGAAATGTTCAAATATTTTACATGTAGGAAAATATCAAAACATTCGTGCTTTTTATAACTATGAGGAATTTATAAAAAATATACTTCAATTTTGAAGTTCAATTGCACTATACCTTAAAAATTTGTTTTACGCTAGGTAAAGTTATTTTTTTTTAATTTTACATGCGTACCTTTTTACATGTAATGCCCCTGGCTTGTAATAACTAGAAAATAAAAAAATATTATTAAGTCAATTGGGCCCTTGCATGATTTTCAATAATAATTTTATTAAACTCTTTATATATAATTCTGATGGTAATTTGTTTCATTCTTCAAAAGAGTTGATATTTTTCAAGAAAAATATGTTTCAACAAAACCGTATTTATTTATGTATTATGGAAAAGCGAATATGACATGTAACGTTGCATTCATATATCATTATATGTACACTTTCTGGCACTTAATTCTGTGCAAACAAAATTTAAATTAACCAAGAAGTATTTCTATATATACTGTGTGTGGTAGCTATAGATATACTTTATCAGGCTTTTTTGAATCTTTCAAATTTGTTCGCACTGAATTAAGTGCCGGATGGTGTACTTACCTATGCAATATAAAAAGTAGCAGATTACCGACTGTATGAGCGTAACGTCACACGCGCGTTAGCCAACGAAAATAGTTTTGGTATTATAAGAGGGAAAATTATAAGTTTATTTAATTATACTTACAATTACTATTATTTACAATGCATAAATATTCAAAATTTATTTTACATTTTACTCTTCCAGATCACTGTTTTCATGAAACAAAGGAAAATTTCATTTTTATTTCGCATGCAAACACCCAATTATTACTTATATATATATATATATATAGCGTGTAAATTGACTATCTAATGTCCTCTTAAAATTTCCAAAAAATTGCTTTTACAATACCGAAATACTGAAAACCATGAGTGTAACAATCCTTGGCATACTAAATCAATTTTATACCTTTAAAAAAATTGGAAGCATAAAATGTTATTTTATTAATAAATCATTCATATTATATATAAAGGCTAAAAACAAGACAAGCATTTTAAGCTTTACTATAGCAATTATTTCTACAATTATATCTACTCGAATTATCAATAGAAGGTTAATTTGCTTTAATCGGCAAAGGAGGACTTAAATGTTCTCGTTAATTCAATCAAATTTTAACTAAGGTAAGATGATTATGAATTATTAAAATATCAATTGTAAAAAAAAAATATTATCAATTTGAATTCAAATAATTTAAATATTCTAAAAATATGTTACATTTTTTAGGTAAAAATGAGATACAATTCAAGATCAACTACTCATACTTTAAGTCGGAATTAAAAAAAATCTACAGCAATAGAAAGAAATAATAAATTAAAGAGAAAGAGAATAAAAAAAAGAATAGGAGCTGACCCTAAGAAGTTAGAAGAACTATATATCTGCAAAAAAAAATTATTGGGAAATATAGGGAAATCGATAGAGCTTTTCGAAACAAAAAGGTTAATAATATTAAGTATTACCTATAGAGTGTGCCTAAGTAGAAAAAAGAAAATGAAAAACAAATAAATAGACAAAAACAAGTTTGGCATAGGAAGGCAAGAAAAGAAAAAAATTGCAATAGCCCTAAAAGTACGTTGATACATTTAATTAGTAGAAAAAAAGTTAGTAAAATTATTGAAGAGCGATTATTGCTTGGTGAAGTTGTAAACGAACAAGTTAAAAGTGCATTGAAAACAACTAATATTCTTGCTGATAAGATTCTTCTCAGACGTACTATTATTATTCACAGTTATATCATGCACAAATATAATATATTGGGAAAAGTGAAAAAAAAATTTCATCGTTTCGGGACGATGCGTTCGATTCAATAAAGCTGAATAAAAACGTAAGGTATTTATTACAAACACAGTAACTATATTCTTAGACGAAAATAGCCGTATGTACCCAGAAAAAAGAAATAATATTATGCGGCACAAGATAAAAAAAACAATATTTAAATGACAGTATTTTGAATTTCTATAAAATCTTTCAAAAGAATCACGATAGTTTAAATATATGTTATACTAAATTTAGAAGGTTTCCACTGATTTGGGTTGCAAAACCATATGTATATATATATATATATGTATATATATACATATTATCGAGCATTGCTTACAAAACAAGTTTTAGATTGTTATACTTCATCAAAGCTTTTCTCATCGCTCGCGTATAACGATCACATTGACAATTGTTTAAGAATGTTATGTTAGAAATGTAATGTTAAAACTACTGTTTTTTCTAATGTGAATGATGATGTGATTTTCTAATATAAATTGATTATTATATGAATGGATTAACATGAAAGAAAAATGAACATCAGCGAATGTTATAAAAGAAATTTAAGTTCATCGTGCAGTAAAAAAGAATATTAACAGGAAAAAAATATAAGTAAAAAATTTTAATGAATTTATGAATCGCGTTTACAAAATTGAACTTGCTCAAAAAGTAATTACAAAACTAGAAGGATCTTTAATACAATTGGATGTGTTCTATTGTGCGCTATTATAGAGCCGTAAACTTTTCATTTCGGAGCATCAAGGGACTCGGTTAGTCTTCACACTGATGGAGTGTGGTAAACAAAAAATTATCATACATCGTATTGCACTTTATCTTCAAGCTTACGACACGATGCGGCAGCAGATATGCCGTAATAAATTTGTGTTTTCAGTTTCGACGAACTTTATACATAACAAGTTTAACCCTTTAAATGCCGGAAAAATCGGTATTACAAATATTCTTTGCCATCGGCGGTTAAACCGTTAAACAAATAGAGAGTATCGCGTATGAATTTGTCGAAAATAGACACGGAAAAAATGCCGCCGATAGAGATGCTGTATTGAAAAAAAAACTGCAGACGCCGTTGCTCACGGTAAAGATATTCACGATTTTCAAAATTTGATTTAAATTTGTCAAAATAGTGATATTCGTGTTCGGGTTGTACCTGTGGAATTAAAAAATATTATTGAAATACATACACTACTGAAAAAGACTCTTTCACACTTCAATGTACGATGAAATGAAAAGAAATGGAAAAGAGAGAAAATAAATAAAATTTATTTCAATGAATTAAGTTGTTGCCAGTTTATAATACTGAAAATCCCTGCAGCCATTTTCATTTACCAAATAAATTACAGATATTTCAAAAATGTTTCATCTTTTATTTTTTTTAAATTTTTTTAAATATAATATTTATTTATGATGAACATTAATACCTCGATATATTGTTATTTGTAATAAAAATTTTTATTTTTATTGATTTGTTATTTTGAATTGGTTTTATCAATTATTATCTTAAGCATACAATAAAATTATATAATAGTATTATGTATTTAATCTTTTTATCCCCTACAGAGATTTATTGATAAATCTTATTACATCGACAAAAGAACACTTTAATTGCAATTTCGTTAATTGAATTATTGTAACTAAAACAATAATTTTTGATATAATTTATTTAAACAAAAATTTTGTTTGTCTTTAATATCAAAGTAATCAAAACATTTATAATCTTCAATTTTGAAGCAAATAAATTAAAAATGTGATTTAATTTGGTCTTTGACTATGGCAATATTATTGCGTCTAAGTACAAATATTTATTTTCTTACCAATGAAATAAAAATGTACTAGTTCATTCTTAAAAAACATTTCATAAGACTCGGTTTCGGACTGAGATAAATGTTTTATTTTTTGTTGATTTTTCGCGTTATAATAAAGCAAATATTTTCTAAATTGATGTCTACAATGAGATAAAATGTTCTCTTTCAAGGCGTATACAATCTTTAGCGAACATTGAATATAAGTACTATATATTGTCGTGAAAGTTGACTAGAAAGTTTAGAAAAGTATGAGACACTAAAAAGGGCTAACAACTAGTTGGAGTGCAGCATATTCTATTTTTAGTATGTAATAAACACAAAATACGTTATTTGGTTCAAAATCATTTCATTTATAGTATTAAAAAGAGTAATGAGGTGCAATATTTTCTGTTTTAAGACATATATTTACCCTTTTTAGTGTGTCATTTATTACTTTTTAAGACTCACTAATAAAATGAGTCACATTCGTTACTTACATTTTCTATTTAGAAAAATATTTCATTTTATACGCATACAAAGTAAGAGAACAGAACTGGAGACATGTAATCTACTTGTAACAATAGTGAATTAAATGTAACTATATCGTAGTCCTAACCTTAGTGAATTTGATGACTGGCTTGGAGGTAGCCATAATTGTGAATCAAGTAAGATTCTTGTTGGACCGATGAAAAGTACACAGCGGCCGCTTCCAGCACTGACAGTAAAATGACTCCCTTCCTCGCCGGTATGCTGTTTTTGTACACAACTGCTGTGTACCAAGCACGCTATACTGCATGCGATATCTCCCCGATCGCTTTCTCTCTCTCTCTCTCTCTCTCTCTCTCGCTCTCTCTCGATCTCTCTCGCTCTCTCTCTCGCTCTCTCTCGATAAGAGTTAACCTTAAAAGATTTAAAATTAATTTTGCACTGTTTGCGCGTATGATAAACGTTATTAAAGTTAGAAAGAGTATAAAATATACACGCACAAGAAATACTCCACAAATTGAGGTTTCTTTCGTGCAATTTGTGAAATATTTATTTAAAAGTTTTATCTTAATAAATGAATATTATTTCTTAATATTGAATCACGCAAAATAATTAATCAACAATTATAGAGATTAATATAGGCACATAATTTACTTTATGTTATTTCCCTAAGCCTAGTTAAAAATAAGATATATTTAAATTATCTTAATATACAAAGATATTGACATAATATGAGACGGGACCGTCCTGACGGAGTACACGCCCATGAGAGCGAGACATTCACGAAGACTTTCCTCTCGCTCCCATGGGTTTAAATGTATTTCGTCTCTTCTGAACAAAATTGCCGGCAGTTGATGGAAGTTGAAGGTTAGATAACACAATGGATCGAACCGATTTAAAAGGGACGAGAGACGACAGCTTATCCCTACTTACCTAATAAATCAATACATCGATATGGCTATCGAATTCAGATTGATTAAAATATTGGAAAATGTAATGCATTCTCATGAACGCAAGTCGGGAGAATGCAGTAGTCAATCCAAAGTAGTCAACACATGCAAAACATTTTTTCTATCAGTGTAAAGAAATGTACTACTAATTTTTATAAATTAACGTGCATTATTATTATATAATCGTTAATAAATTATATTAACATACTTTAGTTTTGAAATAAATACGCCTTAAAGCAAGTTATCGACAATAATCCAGTATCTAAGTTTTCTTAAAATAAATATTATATAACATAATTTATGAAATAAAAAATTTTGATAAAAGCCAATACACATATCTTCTTTGAGACCCATACATATTATAAATATCTTTGAATATTATTTAATTTTACAATGATTTTTGTGTATTTTTTGTAAGTATTTTCTTTAATAAAAATAATGCTTATGTTTAAATTAATATTTTTTTAAAGATTTTCACTTTACAGCGGCTTTTTTTTGTTTATTCTATACAGGATATTTTATCAATTTATTATTTTCATTTTATATAATCTAACTACAAACAAGACAGTGGCTGTTCAATGTTGCAAATCTACAGTAAAATTTAAAATGAAAGTGCAAAAACTTTCATATCAGTGGATTATTTCTGTTATATGTTCCCAGAAGCATCAGAACTTGATAGTACAAGTGATAACGTGACAGTGATGAAGTAAACACTATAGTTCAACAAGTCATTTCCAAGTGATCAAAGAAACATTCGTCGCACTAACAAATCTGATTTACTGCAAAAAGTTCAACTGTTATACAAGATAAAAAAAATATAATTAATTTAGATTTACGTCGATTGTTTTTAAATTTTTAACGCATTTGCTATTATCAACGATTATGTACATTCATAGACTGACGATTTAACGTACGCTGATAATGTAGAAATCTGTTATACTGACTAAATCATTCAAATATTTTTATGAAATCAACTACATGCTTGTAATTTATTTAGAAAAAATATTATACAAGAAAAAATATTACTGATATTTCAGTTTAACTAAGATTATCACTTATATACATATTTTAAATTTTTCAGTTCCCTTTCTGTTTCCATATATGAGTAAATAAAAGCGAATTTTACTTGTGTACAAAATTAATTAAAGATACTAATTAATGACATTGGAATTTAAAAATTAATAATTATATCCATGGAATTTTAAAAAACATACGTTGTCAAGAAAATATACAAAGTCAACATTGCGAAATGTATATCAAAACAAAAGGTGATACTATTTCGAGTGATAAAAAATCAGAATAAAACCTTTAAATTAAAAAATATAATGCACTAATAGAGTGAATATATCAATGCTTATAATACCAAAAAAATTTTGTAGAAAACTTTTTATTGTCGTTATTAAAATTGAAATACACTATATAAATAGTCAACCAAAATTATTGTAATGAAATTCACGGGAGACTTAATTACTGCATCTGAATTTAAGTACCATTGAAAGATAAAACTATATTTAATCATACGACTTTAACGATGTTTACACTTGACACAAATGAGCATTAATTATAGCAACAATTATTACTATCATTCTGTATTATTTTTGTAAGATTTACTTAATCATTAGTTTTTTTTAACTTTAAAATGTTTGTATAAAGATACAGAATTAATCATTGTTGTTCGGAAAACATGAGAGATTTAGTGAAATTTATTTGCAATGACAATGAAATTATTAAAAACCTACTATTAATAGTTTAGCATGGAGTCACTTCTTGCTTATTCATTCTTGCCAGTGCTTTTTCAAACATGTTGGAAGCTTTAAGATTTTTCAAGGAATATAGTTCGCACGGTGAAACCTTGTTTTCCTAAACAAATTCAGATTGGTAAATATATGTTTATGCATATGACTGCGATTAAAAATCGATTATATTTTGATACTTCATTCGAATAAAATAAAGACATTTACTTTGTTTTTTCCAAATAAAAAAAAATACAATAAATTTGTTAGTTTTATCTTATAGATACAATTTATCTGTATTCATATAAATACGGAAATCTTAAATGGTTATAGCTTAATAACTATAGGTTTCTATGAAAAAAAAAAACAACCTAATTCTTCTAATTTTTGTATCTGTTTCGCATTAAATATGAATTTTTCAATTTTTTGGAAAATCTCTATTTATTATCGAAGGAAAAAAAAACTCGGCCCGCGCGACACCGACTTCCGTCGGAGCTTCTGCCTCATTACCTACCGATCGACCGACGGGAACGTCGATCTCCGAGACATTATAATTTAGTTTTATTTTAGAAAATTTAAATATAATTTTTCAATTATAAAAAGCTTTCGAAACAAAATATTTGCACAGGCGCAATCAATAATCGTCAATCTGGTGACCATCAATTAAGATTTACTTACATCTTCAATTCGATATTTTCATTTTTGGAAATGAAGTATAAGTGAATTTGATATCGTTGTGAAGTAATTTACCGTAAATATGTTGTAATATTGCTTGCAGATTAGTCGCAAATATAAAAAAGCGAAAACGTTATGTCTTGGATAGTAGTCATAGATACAGACACTAAGAGATAAAAAAAAGTGATATATCTTGATATGTGAAACGAAAGAGTGACTTTGCATTCGATATCTCTTTATATTCTTAATATTTAAATTTAAACAACGACAAAGCTTGTTTTCTTTATAAATTTTTAAATGCAACACGTGTTCACTAGACACGATAAAAACTTTAATTTCGCATATTCGTAGACAATGTTACTGTTATAAATAAAAATTAAATTATTAATTTACATAATGACCAAACAATTTACGCATAAAATGTGATTAAGCATATTTTAAATAATAATTCAATCGCACGAAAGTAAAAGATATACTTTACAGTATACCCGTAAATCCACTATAGATATTATGTATATAAAATAATTTAAAACATCTGTCAACTCAATTGATATAAGTTGTGCAATCATGATCCAGATTATATAATACTAGTCTAGTCCCACGATTATTTCACAGCAGTGATAAGACTTTTGTCTAATATAAAATATTATAATCTGTTTATTATAAAGGAAATAATTATTTAAAACGAATAATGAAAGAAGTTTGATGGGAAGAATAGTTAAAATAATATGGTGTCTTTTATTGAAAATTATAAGGCACATGTGCTGACAAGATATATTACATCACATTCAGTTCCATAAGAATAGACGAATTCTCAATCATTAGAATATTTTCTAAGGATCTAATGCACATTCTATTCTTAACTACCTATCTGTGACTTAACGGAATATAAATATGCAACGTCATATATCGTAACATGTGCAGATTATAATTATTTTAAGTAAGCTAAAATATTTAACAAAAATAGTCTATTATTAGTTACAGTGTACTGTAAAACTGAGGTGCTCATGTCAAGTACTTGAGTTTCGGTCAACATTTAAATTTTTTTACAAAATATATAACTTTAATAAATTATTGCAATAATTTAATTACTTGTTACTAAAATTTAAAACTCGTAAAAATGAAATAAAATGACTATTTGTGCTAGAACTGTTTTTATTAATATCTCATTGGCGTATTAACACTATTCATTTAATTATTAAAAAATCATATTTTTTTTAATGAACACAGGCATTTCCAAGCAATTTCTAGGAATATCGAATAGGCCCCTCGGTAAAAAATGTGTCTGAAAGGTTAGGGTCGAAGAAGGGATGGTGGGGAACTTTAGTTATATATACACATCTGCTCTCGTATACACGCTGCAGTCGCTTCTGCGCATAGTAGGTTACAACATCAGGTAATTCTTTGCTGCTCAGAAATCAAGATAATCCATTTCTGTTTAAAATAGTTTATTCATAACCAATACCAACTGTTTAGCATTAAAATTAACAATGGCGCCAGCACTCAAACCTATACCAAATCCAGAAATTAAATATACGAAGGTATTTATTAATCCTAATTTACGTGTTCTCAAATAGTTTTTTTATTTTTGCTAGACTTACAGTTATTATTGATAGCACAAGCATTAAATCCTAGTTATATGAGGTATGATATCTAATTAATACAGACATAAAATTTTTGGCTCGCGATTGAATTCATGAAAAATTCAAAAAGCTAATGAATGTCTAAATGAATCATTCTAAAACCGATGTACGATAGAAACGTGACTTAGTGTGAAACATTAAAAATATTGTTTAAATTTAAAATTAGAAAAAATACATATTCTTAAGTCATTCTTAACTTATCTTTATAATTAATGAAAATAATTTCTTTAATTCGTAGATACATGACATACAGTTGTATTTTTTAAATGAATTTCAATTTTGAGATTTTTATAATAATAGTATAGTAGGTAGTGTCACGTAATGTTAGCCTCACATGCCTTTTTTTAAAATTACAGTAGTTAGTAACGGTTAAAAATTTGTAAGCACTTTTAATACAATTCGAAAATAAACTTACATATGGTCTATATATTTAAAAGTTATTTAAAATGTAAATTAATCCTAAACCATACACAATTTCAAGTTTCCTCATATTAACAATCTATATAAATAAATATATATCGATTGCATTTAAAAGTGTAACTATTTCAGTATTAGGCTGTTTTCACAATTGACGTACTCTTGCTTGATAAGATTCATATGCCAATTAGATCTTACTTGCAAATGCAACCTTTACTTATGTAGCTTGTCTTTTTTTATCGCAGTATCAAAGTTTTGGAACAAATCTATCCTCAGTTGTACTCTATTATATTTGTATAAGTTTTTAAAGTTTTAAATTAATAAAGAAGTTGCTGGCTATTCTAAAAAAATTAAAATTATGAGTTTGCACTTTATAAAAAATAAAAGTATATTTTAATCTTCTGTAAAGTGTAATCTTCATAAAGATTAAATTCCATTAATTAAATTTTTTTAGAGTTTACATTTGTCTTTTACACACTCCCACAACAGGTAAAAAAATTTTTTAATTATTTTTCCTGCTAATTTTCACACTTTTAGGTTTAATGAGTACTTCAAATAAAAAGTAGTTCTTCTATTACTATCAAAAAAGGACACTACTAAAAAAATTTAATTTTTGTAAAAAAAAATTAAATATCATGATGATTTTTAAAGTCAATTTTAATCTTAGATGCTAACCCATCGATAATTTAAATAAACATAATATATCAAATAATAAATAGTTTAATAAAAAAATTAAATGCTGAGCAAATATTTTGTTTGCACATATTTTTATAAGAGATAATTTCTTTTCACAGTTGTTTATAAATAATGAATGGGTTGACTCTGTAAGTGGTAAAAAATTCCCAACAATCAACCCCGCTACTGAAAAAGTCATTGTAGAAATATCGGAAGCTGATAAGGTACTTTTTTAACGAACTATTATTACACTCAAAATACAAAGCAATTTATAGGTATGTACGTTAATAAATTGATAGGCCGACGTAGAAAAAGCTGTTCAAGCAGCGAGACGTGCATTCGAGAGAGGATCAGCTTGGCGAAATCTAAATGCTTCTGCCCGCGGTAAACTCATTTACAAGGTTTGTTTAATTATTTGTAATGACAAATCATGTTGTTACTTTTCAATTTACTAAAATGTCGATACAACACAGCTCGCAGAGCTCATTGAAGAAAACGTAAATGAAATTGCAAGTTTGGAATCGCTGGATAATGGCAAACCTTTTAACGACTCTTACCACCAAACATTAGATTCAGTCGACTTTCTGCGATATTACGCTGGGTGCGCTGACAAAATACACGGAAAAACCATTCCAACAGGTATGTTATCTTTGAGTAAATAATAAAATGCGATAAGTAATGCTTATATTGTACAATAAATAATTATTTTTCTGTTTTCTTATCAAAGATGGTAACGCATTTGCTTTAACCAGAAAAGAACCTATAGGGGTTGTTGGAGTCATAATTCCTTGGAATTATCCAATAGTATTATTAAGTTTTAAACTTGGTATGGCATTAGCTGCAGGATGCACGTTAGTTGTTAAGCCAGCAGAACAAACACCATTAACTGCCTTGTATGTAGCGAATCTAGTGAAACAAATAGGACTACCTCCTGGTGTTGTTAATATACTTCCTGGCTACGGTGCTACAGCAGGCGCTGCTCTTGCAAACCATCCAGATGTTGACAAAATCAGCTTCACTGGTTCTACAGTGGTATGTTTAGAATCTTTAAAGATGAGAAATATCTTGTAATGCATTCATTGTATAGAATTTTAAAATATCTACCTATAAATTTAACAAAATGTTCACATATGTGTAAATCTTAATTAAAATAGGTAGGAAAAGCCATACTCGAAGCATCCGCAAAGTCAAATTTGAAAAAAGTCAACTTGGAACTTGGAGGGAAAAGTCCTTTAGTAGTATTTGATGACGCGAAACGTGAGTATATAGAAGCATTGAGTTAACATCTTGAACTTGTGTAGCGTGACTAAACTAATAATATGCGATTTACGTTGTTATAGTGGATCTTGCCTTAAATTATGCTGCTAAGGCTCTATTCGTTAATGCCGGTCAAACTTGCATAGCACCAACTAGAGTATTTGTCCAGGCTGGAATTCATGATGAATTCGTTAAGAAATTCATTGCAATGGCTGCAGCGGTAAAGGTCGGAAGCGCTTTTGAACCGGATGTATTTCAGGGCCCACAAGTAAGTTGTTAATGATCACGCAAGATTTGACCGACGTATTGTAAAGCTTTAAATAATTAGAAAATTAGAAAATATTTAAAAATGAAAAATAAGATTTTAAAAAATTAGAAAAGAATCATTATATTTGTTTTTTAGATTACATTATTCAATTACTTAAGAATTTGAAAATTCGCTCACATATTTATTCAATGCTAGTTTGATTTAAGGATATGAATTTGAAGGCTGACATTTACGTATTATTTCTTTGCAGATCGACATTAAAGGATTTAATAAAGTCTTGTCACTCATTGAAGCTGGAAAAAAAGAAGGAGCTAAATGCGAACTTGGAGGAAAACGTATTGGCAACGTAGGATATTTCGTGGAACCTACAGTATTTACTAATGTCACTGACGATATGACCATTGCAAAGGAAGAAGTATGTAAACAATAACACTGAGTTTCAACTAACTTTTACAACTGTGAATATAATATAACATTTAACCAATTAAGTAAAACTGTTATACAATTGTATTTGCACATGTAAAAATATTTAAGCTTTGTAATCCTGTTATTTTGAATGACTAAGGTAATATAATTTTATTTTAATAGATATTTGGTCCAGTACAAAGTATTTTCAAATTTGAAACACTAGAAGAGGTCATAAAACGAGCTAATGATACTACGTATGGTTTATCAGCTGGTGTTTTCACTGAAAATCTAAACAACGCCTTAGAATTTTCAAAGGCTGTACAAGCCGGTACAGTTTGGTTAGTAAAAATAAATCAGAATTATGGTTATTATCTGTAAGTGTAACAAAATATGTTAATGATTATAAAATTGTGTAGGGTAAACCAGTGGGGTGTAGTTCATCCGCAAACACCCTTTGGTGGCTACAAAATGTCTGGATTGGGAAGAGAGCTGTAAGTTACTTTTAGAAACAAGCATTGTTATAAAATCCACGAAGAAAATTGATAATTAATAAATAAATTATTACAGGGGAACAGAGTCGGTGGAAGAATTCATGGAAACAAAGACTATAAACATCAGCTTGCCCAGCAACCATTAATCATCAAATTACACATCATTCAATCTTCATTGATTATAATAAAAAAAAAATAATATAAAAAAAAAGAAGATTAAAATATTAAATTAAAATATTATTTTTAATAAAATTAAGATCCTTTATTGTACATAAGCGCAACAACTGAAATGTAACCAAGTAGCGAACTCTAAGTTTGTATCGAAAGAGTCGCATGTAATTTTGTTCATGGTAACACTGTGTACTATAGAAACAAGCGCACGAATATATGTATTGGTAATAGTCGTGTGTGGCGCATTATATTACGAAAATTACAAGAGGTCGAGGAGGGGCTTCCTACTGACGACTTATTCTCGTGTAAACAGCTTTCGGGTGATAACGCGATCTTCTTATCGTCATTAGTTTACGAACAGTGCCAACCGATCATGATTCTCAGTAAATCGTGGGCTGGTCTACAGCACTCCACGAAATATCTGCGACTTATTCTACCGGCCAATCAACCTAAAAATTGCAGATATGCACATTTTAAGTATTATCCTGATAAGAAGGCTCCAGAAGCAGGTGATCATTACAGATATTTTTTATTAAGAATCGCGTGCATTTGATGTTTTCTGTTTTTCTTCGATGGAACGCGATACGCATGTAGCGACTGATAAATTGTGCGAATAGTTTAAGATTTTTAAAGAGTTGAATAAATGTTTTGCATAAAATGTTTGGACTGCTCTTTATTTATATCACCTCACAATTTTGCAGGCGAAACCAAAGAGATGAATATGTTCCAAGCCATAAACAATGCGATGCACTTGTGTTTAGAGAGAGACGAAACGGCAGGTAAATGCAAAAAATATATGTCAAATTAAAACTTCGCTTTTTAAATGTAGGTTGTTTTCGAGCACTTGAAAAACTGTTGAATGAAAAAAACATTCTTTACTCAGTGATAAAGAAATACGTTCTACGCATAGATAACAATTGAGGGTATATACAGCATTGAAATAAACTAGCACAGAACTACCAACGAAATAATTTCCATATTGAAAACTTTACGTTTGCTTCACATAAGTATCAACTCTCTGTGCTACTGAGATTTACTAACTCACCTCCTATTATCATCAAATAAATGTTCGTGCCTTGTTTACAGCAGCGGAATCATTATCACCTATTCACATCCGCTTATCTCCCAAGTTAACACGCAGCTGATAAAATCAATCGAATGATCGATGTATATCATGTTCGTTTCAGTGCTGTTTGGCGAGGACGTGGAATTCGGCGGTGTGTTTCGATGTTCGATGGGAATGAAAGAGCGTTTCGGCCAGAATCGGGTGTTCAACACGCCACTGTGCGAGCAAGGTATCGCCGGCTTCGGTATCGGCTTGGCCAACGTAGGAGTTACCGCCATAGCAGAGATCCAGTTTGCCGACTACATATTTCCAGCGTTCGATCAGGTATCCGTACACGCTAGCGATATATACATTCTACCTCTATCGATACACAAAACGGTGACTATATAACTGTTGTGCTAACGAATCCAACAGCTGGTAAACGAGGCAGCGAAGAATCGCTATCGCAGTGGCGGCCAATTCGATTGCGGCAGACTGACGATACGAGCTCCATGCGGCGCGGTGGGACACGGCGGACTCTACCACTCGCAAAGTCCAGAGGCATATTTCGCGCACACACCTGGACTCAGGGTCAGTTATGTCTAAATAAATGAGGACACGGATTTCTATTAATAATGCACGCGCGTGCCGCGGACCCCGACCAATCGAGACTCGGACGAAAACAAAAAAAAAACTAACAGCTAATTGATGATGCATGCAGAGTCCAATGTATCGGTATGGTTTTTCAATGCTGTCTTGAAATCTTTGATTTGAGACAATGAAAAAATAAGTTCAGGGAAAATTGCTTCGACCAATCTACAACGTAACCGATTTTTAATTCTGTGGTTCTGAACAAAGTATAGGTATTATAGTTTAGGGGCGATTTATTAATTTTAAAA
This sequence comes from Megastigmus stigmatizans, assembly GCA_900490015.1. Classification (NCBI taxonomy): domain Eukaryota; kingdom Metazoa; phylum Arthropoda; class Insecta; order Hymenoptera; family Megastigmidae; genus Megastigmus; species Megastigmus stigmatizans. The sequence continues at coordinate 43,855 of UELV01084606.1, read as the reverse complement.
ATTGTCTACTGCAAATAAAAGCTTATTCAATTTTGATTGAAATTTATTCCGTAAAAATGTCACAATTTACAATTCTGAATAGCAAAATGGTTTATAACAGAGGACTTGAAATATTATAGGTGGTAATGCCGCGTGGGCCAGTGCAAGCCAAAGGTCTTTTGTTGAGCTGCATAGAGGAACCGGATCCTTGCATCTTCTTGGAGCCGAAAATTTTGTACCGCACGGCATCGGAACAAGTTCCCTTGGATTACTATAAATTACCCCTTGAATCAGCTGAAGTTGTTCGGAAAGGTTTGTTTTCTATATAAATTTTTACTTCTCTATCTAAAATGGATGTATTAAAACCTGTTTAATACCTATTGTGAAGATTCAGTTTAAAAAAGAGTAACCGGACTACTTAGCTTGTCATGGTTCGAATTTGTTGCCACTATAGGTATTTACTCCTTTTGTGTATTAAAATAAATGAAAAACATATTTTTATAAATCGAAGAAAAATAAAAAGGTCAAACTCCACACTTCAATACCTTTTTTTAACGTGGTTTTATAATTCACAAAACCCGTTATAAAAAATGACCTGTGATTGTTAAATAATCATTTGATTTTTACCAGGCGATGCAATCACCTTGATCGGCTGGGGAACTCAAGTACACGTCTTACTAGAAGTTGCCGATCTTGTGCAAAACAAGCTTGGCGCATCGTGCGAGGTTATAGACCTCCGCTCTATCCTCCCGTGGGATTACGAGACTGTTTGCGTGGTAAGGAGAGAGAGAGATGCCTTTTCACTTATATGCAAATACGTCAAGCTGATAAAGCTGATATCGCGTTGGTATGGAAAATAAAAGGGAATGTCGGAAATAATCTCTGAACTATTTTATTTTGTTGTTTTTATAGTCGGTGAAGAAAACTGGTCGAGCGATGGTTTCTCATGAAGCGCCGCTGACCCAAGGATTTGGAAGTGAAGTTGTAGCAACGATTCAGGTCTGTTGAACTAACTTTATTCAAATATTATCGCTAACGAAATGTGTTCATTTGCTGTATGATTGAAACGTAAAAATAAATACTTGACATTCTATTTGCTCACACTTGATCGGTACTTTTACATTTGCAAACATTTACCCAAAGTGCCATGTATGTTTTCTTAAAAATTCAAATTTTGCAACCGAAACTTTCTGCAAATGGTCTCACAACTTTAACTGTTGTGCGAGGTGTGTATGCAATTCCTTGATCCGCATAGTTTTAGTTCGCCGTTGAAGCGGAAAGCACACAAAATTGCGAAAATACTGCACGCGCTTGTAATTAATTTTTGTCGGAGCAAATATCTTACTGCTATAATTAAATGCATTCCTAAAAACGAAGAATAAATTTCACCCTTCCTATGATTAATACTTGAATAATTGATTAATTCGGTTTACAACACAAAAGTAAAAAAAAGAATATATCGATAAGTAACAATTGAGAATACTAAAGGAATTGTATAGACTACTGTACTAACGTGTGCATATATATTGGATTTCAGGAAGAATGCTTTTTAAGCTTGGAAGCTCCAGTGGCAAGAGTAACAGGTTGGGATACGCCATTTCCATGCGCGCTCGAGCCGTATTATCTGCCGGATAAGTGGCGCTGTTTTGAAAGTATCAAAAATACTTTGGAATATTGAACGCCGCTCTATCTGCACGCGATTATTATTAAAGTAAGGCAGTTTCTGCAAGACTCGCGATTCCTTTTTTTTTTTGTGTCTAAAGCCAACGAACACTTTCGCGTCACGTGAACACCTAAACCGGTCCGGTAGCGACAACTTTATCTTACATTCAGTCTGATTATTCGCCAATGTAATACTCACCTAAAGGGCAATCAATAAGAAAAAAGAGAAAGAGAAAAACGTGTAATCGAAAATATTCTGCGGCAATTAATTTACGCATTCGTGATAATAATGTGAAATTATTCCAAAATATAGAAACTCTGTTGCTCAATGTTTATCCCTGTAATATATTACTTTTGTACTTTAATACCTTTCTTACTTTTCTATGACAAATGCGACCCTTGCTTTGAATTGTAATCGATGCACAATTATACCAAGAGTACGAAGCTGTATTTTATTAACACTGCGAATAATTGTATTGCATAATTTTTATACTGCAAAGAATTATATTTTATATTGATTCACTGGCGATGAACTATTTCACTACATTATTATTAGCATATTGTTACTTTGAAAGAATAAAATATTTTTAAAAATATTAGAGCAGATTTAAAATAGTTATTAGCTAAGTTTTTCAAATTGTAGGTAATTGAAAACTCTTTCAAACGCATATTGTAAATTTTTTGAATATTGATCTTTCAATACAAAAAAAGAACTACTTAAAGACTGAACATGAAAATGATTTTTGTCCATGAAACTAAAGAAAATCGAAGACTATTAAGAATTCACGTTGAAAAATCGAATAAAATGAATTTTTAGATTTAAAAATTGGTTCATTCTCAAGATACAGAAGTAATTAAATTTTTGTTCTATTGATGTTAAATAATGTTTTTATGTATTTTAGGAAAATAATTATTTTCATCCTTACAAAACTTCCTCTCTAAGGGGAAAAAAATGTTTTTTATTTTTATAGTTGAAAAGTAAAAAACAAAAATAAAAACCCCCCTAGCCGGTAAAACAGATTTCTGTACCTATATATTTGCTTGAAAATATTATATATTACTGTAAAAAGTAATACTGCTGTTTACTATTTGTTTTTCTAACATAATATTTTTGCTGATTGTTTATTTCTTTTTCGCAATGCTTTGAGAATCACGCGTAAACCAATCCATAGCAATTTCATATAATTTCATCGAATGAGGTATAGAGATACAATGAGAAATACGGTCAATACTAGCCGCTATCTCCTATTCATATTTGATTTACATTTGATGGAACTGCCATTCATTTGTATGAAAATTACAATAGAATCAAATTACAGATTGTTATTTTAATGTGCTGCCTAGAAGCCGTTTGATTATTCAATCAATATATTAAACAAAGAATTCTAAACATTGTTGTGTTAGAGTGTATTCTCGAGTGTACTCTTTTGTTTGCATAGCGCAATGAATGCACCGATCGTAATCGGTTATGTAAAGATACTACAATCTTATTACGTTACACCTATAAAAGCAAAACAGTAGTTCCTTTAATTAGAACTACTTATGATTGATTTTAAATAATTAATCGAATGTTTTGTAATTAAATTAATATATATACAAAATTTATTTCATTAATCATACGTAATAATGTGATAACGATTTCATTTATGGAAATTATAATGATATGAATGTTTAATGTGACTACAAAAAAAAGATTCTGATATTTTGGTTTGTTCGTATATAGATCGATGGCTAACATAATGTGTAGCTCAGTGTGTAGGTCAATTATTTTTATAAACGAGTATAGGTATACTTTGTAAATACATCAAACTTATAGTTTAAAATGTTTTTCTTATGATGAGAAATATGAACAGGTAGAAAATTATACCCGTCAATGACGATTATTCTTATCACCTATAAACCAAATAAGTGGAAAGACATAGTTTCATACCTCTATAAAGCAACTTTTTTTACAATTTTACAAATATTGAACGACAGCAATTACTTCTTAATGTGCAATAATGCACTTGAAAGCAATAGCAATTCCGTTCTATAAAATCAACCTTTGGATTGTCATTTGTCACTTCTAGTGCAAAGAATAATTGTTCCTATTTCAAATACCACCGAAATACATAAAATCAGGTCTTTCTCATTTACAAAAAAAAAAAAAAAAAATAAAAGCAAGACTTGTAAGTATTAAGAAATAAGCGTATAGGTTCCCGATATAATTGAGACTTCGTACGGACATAAAATAGTTGTAAAGTTCGTGTATGCGCAATAACACGACACACACACAATGTTTTCGCACTACTACAACGCAAAATCACCTTACACTTCAAGTATACGGCATACGAGAAATTGGCAATGATTTCGTTTTATTAAAGCGTTCAGGATGTATTTTTTTATTTCGCGTATAAGCCCCGAAGGGCTCAAACTCGAGTTCGATATAGGAGTGCCTCATGCCGAGCAGATCGACTCTAACTGCCGTCCTTGGCCTACTTTGCAGAAAAATATGTCTGAATTCAATACACGCTTTTTTTTAATTGAAAACTCTCGCAAACGAGACTATACAAATATTGTACTGGTGGATTGTCTGGATGCTGCTGCGAACCGATTAATCACGTACCTGAAGATAATTTTGTGGGGAAAAAATTACAATATATAATGTAAATTAAAATATTTAAAAGTCCGTTGTTCAATCGTCTATAGACATGATTATATAAATAACTATATAAATGTGCTGAAGATTGATTGAAAATTAATCGTGCGTTTTTAACATAAATTTGTTAATATACATTGCGTGCCTACTATTGATTACAAACGAAAGAACTGCAGTTTTCGGAATTATTTAAACGGTAAAAAAACGAATCGATTCGTTAAGCAAAATAGCGCTTTCAATGGAAAACAACTTTCAACAAAAACTAAAAACCTTTGAATAATTAATAGCTGTTTTTAATAAGGCGATTTTCGATTAAATAATAAAACGATTAATGTTCTGGAGAAATATTGAAACGATTGATTTGTTCTCATACAACAAGTATTAGTGCAACGTAGCGGTTGCAGCAAAACAAACCAAATATTTCTATTGCATCCGATTCTGTAGAAGCATCGTTAAGCATTGTGGGACACTTTTTCCTTCATCGCCAATAGCTAAAATCTGTTGACATATCTTTTACGTGCCGCGCGGTCCTTTAACGATTATATTCACATTCCTTCGCATTTAAAAATATACAAAGGAAAATCGGTTAAGTTTCATTGTCACTTCACAATACTTGCACGGCGGCTGCGGCGGCGGCAACAGTGGCCTCACCAGTCTTTTCTCCAATATCCACGCGGGAGATAATTCACGAAGCCATATACTCTCCTCGCGCGCGGAAGGGAGGGAGCAATTGGGCAACCGATCGCTCAAGATGTCGAGCAAAAACTTTTTTACAACCTAATTGCACGTAATATAATATGATCGAACACTTGCACACACACACACACACACACATACACACAGAGACAGCCAGACGGACAGAGTGTGCGCACTCATACATTTATGAATCGCTAAGCCAATCTATAATTTTAATAATAAAACACTTGTTGCCACTGTAGTTATGTCCACTTTAATGCACAAAGAAAATGCTTTGAGCAACATTCGACGCGTATATAGCGGAGAAAGAGAGAACGAGATATATAAAGATTTGCAAGCGAAAAGGGACGGGGCATGAGGCGATATACAGGTATACAGATATATATACAGAGAGAGAGAGAGAGAGAGAGAGTAGGCGAGTAAGGCGCTTAGCCTTGCTTTCCTTCAAAATCGCGCTGCTCCGATCGCTCCCGCAATCGTCAAGTGCATATAGACACATGCACACGAGCGCGCGCACACACACACACACACAGACTCACACACGGCGCGCGAATTAAGTGTAATCAGACAACAGCTGAGCGGCGCGAGAGAGTTGCACTTAGACACTCTCTCTCTCTCTCGCTCGCGCTGCGCCTGTTACACATGTACACCGCACTGCACCACACACAAATCCACCTAGCGCTCACACAAACAGACGCACAGACGCACACAGACATACAGAGGCCAGGTCTCTCTCTCTCTTGGGCGCGCGAGAGCTCCGCCAATATAAAAATTCTCAATGCTAAAGGAAGTGTGCTATGGCGGAGCCGTGCGAGCGTGTGGTGGTAGTGGTGATGGTGGTGGTGTTGGTGTTGGTGCTATGGCTACATACTGGCGAGCTCGCAGTATTTTGTAATTTGAAAGGGAAACCACATTCTTTCACTGTGTATTATGATACGTGAAAGTTGACCGAGTGTAGCGCGCTGCCGCCACCGCCGCTGCAGCCGCGGATAGGATAGTCGCGCAGTCGCCGCCGCTGCTGCGCTAAACGCGGCTCGCACACACACACACACACACACACACCGAGAGAGTTGTGGCTAGGCCACCAGCGAGTCTGTACTAATGCCCCGAAGGTCGACTGCTTGGCCGCCTGCTCTGTGTCGCTTTCTGTGTGTGTGTGTGTGTGCGCCTTTTTTTTATTGGCTCACCTGCTTTTTTTTTTTTTTTTTTTTTGTTCTCCTAAATAGTGTAACACAGCGATTGGTCGAATTATGCTGTGCGCGCCGTGGACGTGCGGTGTAGTATAGTAGTTTTCTCGTCTGTCGGTGCTTGGCTTGATGATCCGACGCTTGGGGATTGAGATATTTGGGGGCTTGATTGTTTTTTTTTTTTTTTTTAAATCGTGGATGGTAAAAATCGAGGGTTATTGTTTTGGATGGTTGCGCCGGTTGTGCACCCTTTTGATATGGGAGACACGATGATGTTGAGTAGAAGTACGTGTGATGCTTTGCAGTGAATCGATACGATCTTTGGGTTCTGTTTTATACGGGTGATCTATTAGATAAACTTTAGGAAAATTCAAAAAGAGGATCAATCTATATAAACATGTAATCTTTATTAGGTAGTCGTACAATATTTTTTAAATTACGACAATATGAATTTAAAAAAATCTTAGTAATCCCACAAATTAATATGCTCAATTTTTCAGTTGAATTATTGTAAGCTGAGGCACAGCTCTAGTTTCCTTTCGAATCCCCAACATCTAGGCACTTTTCTTTCGTTTTGTCAAATTAAAAATTATGTGATCTAGTCAATTTCAAAATTAAAGTTTAATAAAATTAAAGTAATAGATCTTTTACTACAATTTGTAATCATTAGCATCTTGGAATCGTAATCTCTAAAATTACGGATAAATGCAACATTTTAATTATTGAAATAGACCTGTAAATACAAGCAAAAATCTGTGGTTTCATTTTTATAGATCTTGTTACTGTAAGTGCATGCAATTATCGAAAACAGCTTAACAAACCAAAGCTTATGTTATTATTACAAAATTGAGTAGATTGGATGAAACATGCATCAAACATTGTAATCACATTTAATAGGAGAATAAGTCTAATAAAAATATCCCGCCAGATGAAAAAGTTTGATTACTTTTATAATTGGACAACGTAAAATAACGTAGTTACGGTATTTTTGGTTTAAATTGATAAAAGAAATTGAAATGTAAAAGAAAAAATAAATCTCTCGCATAAATATTTTTTATTATTATAGCTTAGTTTTAATCGGATATTTCTACTGCTCATATGAAATATTTACGATTAATTGCACCTGTGACATTAAATAATTATGTGATACAATGTCTTGCGGCGAAAAATTATAAAAGACTTCTCACATTCCTATATTAACGTAGTCGTGTATAAGCTTTTAAACTTATTAGTTACAAATTTAAATTATGAATTAAAAAAAAATATATTTTTTAATTTAACATATCTCATTTTGTTCGTCTTGAAAAAATTCATTGATTTTGCAATTTTTAATGTTTATGCTTTTTTAAAGTTGATATTCGTAATCTGCGGCCTCGAATTAATAAATAGTCATCGGAATATTTCAAGTTACAATTATTTTGATGGCAAAGTCTAAGATACCTGGATTATTATTAAATTGCTTCATGCATTGATAGCTCCAGTTGAAAATGCAGTGCTCTAAAATATCATCGTACACAACTTTTTGTTGTATTCTCAACATATTCTCTTATTTTTTCTCAATCCACAATTATAGCCATTATCGCAAAGTTCATTACAATTTTTGCAAAAGCATTTTTCTCCTTCGAGACGTAAGTATCTCGTGCCAGATATATTCGTTTCATTGACCAAAGAATTCGCATTTTTCAACGGCAATTATGTCTTATCTCGACGATTCCGCGCGCTTAAAAATAAAGGAAACGTAACGTTTATCGAGCGTAAAATAGATTTGGTTAAAAAAAAAGCCTGGCAGTTCTCAATTGATTCAATTTTCTTTAATAATCTCGCTCTCATAAGGTGTCCGGGTCCGGTTAAAAATAGAAAATTTGCGGTATCCAGATCTGCACGGTAGCGGCGCGTCGAAAAACTCGTTGAAAAAGAGCACAGGCGCACGACTCGCATTGCGAACGAGACATTGACTGGTGGGATAGATGAGTTGCACATAGCCTTCGAAAGCGATGTTTGCATTGTATTGTAAACGATCAGCAGTAGCAGCAGCAGCACCGACACGCTTGAATGCTTCCACAGCAACATTATGACATATATAAAGGTGATCTGGATGGGTTCAATGGCCCTCCGGTTAGCTTGTGACGAACGTTTACGGACGCTTAGTTTTTATGCCATTCTTATGCAACATTTCGCTGAAATTCGAATTTAAAGGAGGTTTTTGAGAAAGTCAAGTGTACAATAGAAGGCTAAAAATGATGTCGACCCCTTTGGCGAGCTTAAGCATCTGTTAATTTTTCCAATTGCGGAATGTTTGTACAGTTGTTTATAATATCTCCTTGGTTGGCATTAGACGTCTCAGTGCATTAAAAACAATGTTTAGGTACCGGTAATGCCAAGAAGGCTTACATAAAGTCTCTGTCCTGCGGCCTATTAATAACTGCACTAAAGTCCGTAACAGGTTGAAAAAAAAGAAATATTGTTATATTACCTTTTCGTATATGTGTACGATGTGAACTTTGCATGGTTAAGTGGGTATAAAATCCTTGCAAAATATATATAAATTTATCTCTAAATTATTTTCGAGAGACATACGCGGTGCACGCGGCACGACACAGCAATTTGTGACGTAATAAAGCTGTATACTTTATAGATACACTTTGCGCAAATATTATATTTATGTCATTGTATAGCTTTTTCCAGACTTCTTAATAAGCGGTCGAAAAAAAAATGTATTTATTCATCAACGAAGCATTAATAATAATTAACAACGAACTAGCAATAATTATGGCAAATAAATGTAAGCAAAACTTTGGAATACCAGCGATAAATAAAACTATATATAAATTTTATTATTTCGTTACATACACGGCCTATAAATTACATCTGGCCAAACTGGTTTTAAAAATATTTGAATTTTTTTCGCCTGCAATTTATAATTACATTAAAATATTTTAGAAATACGTCCAACGAAAAATATTATTAATGCCGCCTTGAAAGATTGTGAAAATGTACAATGTAGACAAGTTGTCAATATCGCGGGAATTAAGAAAATAACTTGCTTGCCTACTTCGCGACTATTACTACACACTTAATTGATTTACAAATTATCAGACATTAATAAAACATTCCTTCGTTTGATAATTAATCGAACTCTTCTATATTTAGGCATGTGTATATATTATTTTAGTTTATTATAATAATATAAATATGTATTGGTATAAATAGAATGATTCGAGTGTGTTTTAACAAAACGTCTTTGTAAAATGTTATCAATTTTACTTACATATCAAAGAGCGTCGGAGGTACCGGGAGCATTGGAATGCACCGAAGTTGCTTTCACATTTACTGATTTATCGATATTACGAAGTTTGATTGAAGCCATTATCAAGCTTGAAGCCAATAAATATTTTGCTTCTTATTAAAATACTCATTCCAATGCAAATACTCTCCTTAGTTAATAATCTTTCATCAAATAATACTTAATTTGCGTTATTGCATAGCAGCGATAAATATTTTCCCTAAAATTCAACATAATTTTGATCGAAAGCAGTAATTAAATTTCTAACAAAAACTTTTCTATAGGGTTTAATATGTATTATTTACTAATCCAAGTACAGTTTATTCTAAATTGTATTGAAAGTAAAATTTTATGTAATGTTTTAACTAAATTTATTTCAGCTGTTCATGTAATACAGTCTCTCTGCACTGTGGTAAATTAACCAGCGTCGCATTTCACGCACAAAAATATCGTTAAAAAAGTTTTAAATTTTGCACAATCGCACGCTTGGAAGATATATTATTTTAGCCTATAATTACTTGGAAAGTGTCTCTATTGTAATGCAATTTATGTAATTCGTACGCGAGTGAAGATGCCAAGAGGAAAAAAAAAGGAACGTCCAACTTGATGAACAAGCATGATAATGACATATGCACTTTACCGACCACAAGAGACGAAACATTTATCCGTCCCGTATATAATAATTCTCGCCGAGTAAGTATAAAGGCATGAATCAAAAAAGAAATTCACTTACACGGCGAAAATTGGGAAATCGCGGATATCATTTATTAAATAACACGGAAGGCGCACGCACGCATATATATGTAAACGAGCGGCGTATAATGCACCTCGTGTGCCGTTGTCTCTCAAACCGCACATTACTTTCTACTCGACATGCAATGAGTGTGAGAGAGAGAAAAAAGACGTTCTTCTCTCAAAACTCTTGGATTTCATAAAAAAAACACGCGAGTATTGTACATCTCGGTGGCTGGGATACAACGATTGCACGTTGGATGCTGCGCAAGCAAAATTCACATCGTAAGGATACATCATTTCGATATATCAATGATGGAACTGCATAGTGCACATATGGTAGGTATCACGTAGTGTCAAGCTCGATCGGAAATCTCGATACACACAGCTTCGATTGAATAATGACCGGCAAATAGACGTACTTATAATATATACGTCTGATACGTGTATATACGTGTGTGTATATGTGATATAGGTGCAAGAGACTCGTGTTCCGCGTCATCGGGCCGCTGCATCGCGGAAAAGTCGGCAAGGTGCTTCCGCGTTTCCTGTACACACTCTCTCGCGGACTGCACGACACTCTACACATACACACACACACAGACGCGCGCGAGAGAGGGACATTACGGACTTACCAGGAGCGCGATCCCCGCGACTAATGCCAAGAAACACTGTGCAATTTATCCGTATGTGCATGCGTGTGTGACATAAGATGAGATAGTAATTTAATTGGTATATACTCTCTTCTCGGGACCGTGTATATGCAGTATATAATGTATGTACGTCGCGTGTTTGTCCGATCAGCTATGCCGATCGCCCGTATTATACATACACGCACACATATACATATATATATATATATATATATATACACAGTATAGACAGGGTAGTGTCTTGTGTGTGTGTTTTTACGTAATCCCGAGAGCGAGAGAGAGAGAAATCTGCGAACGCGTTCGAGCTGCGTTTTTTCACCCGCCGATGTATAACTGGTATTATATATCGGGCGTTTAATTCACGAAATTAATAGTCGGTGTTAATTATATACGGATAGCCGTCGTGGCCGTTTTTCCAGTGCATTATGTACCCCTCCGCTCCGATAAACAGACCACGCTGCAAATTCTTTCTTCTGCCTTTGGAAAAGGCTTTTAGTCGTTTTCATTCTCTACTCCAAGGCATTATCCTTCTTTTGTGTGTGTGTGTGTGCCTGATTGCTGTTGCACACCAAGATTTTGAAATTTTATATGCTTTACATTTCGCTCGCTGGTCAATTATAAATCGGAAGATTAAGATCGGATAGATAATCGAACGCTGTGTATAAGAATTAATGTGCGAGTTTTCAAAATTATAGATTCAAGGCTTCCTTGAAAATAGACTATCGGAGGAAATGGTATTTAACTATGAACGTGACTCGCGAACGCATACGTGTCTATCTGTTCTCCTGCGTTTTTTCTTCCATGCTAAATGTGAAAGTAATGTGCCGCGGTTATTATTGCAATTTGTATATACAAAGATTTTCGATATTAAACTGCAAGTATACGATAACCCCGACAAGTGGAGAGAGTATCGCAGCTGAATTTTTAAATGGATATTCTACTTCTTAAATAACGTCTGAAAGAAGATATTTATCCAAGGGGAAGTTTGTCTTCGCGTATGCCCGTGTCGTGATGCAATAATTAATTTTATTTAAATGTCGAAAACAAGCGTTCGACAAAATGCGAGCGTAAATTTTTCCAGTTGCGTGGATACGCGCGTGTGTCTGTGTGTGAAAATATTCACAACTGCTGCGTTATTTGAAGCTTAAACATTCATGCGTGTGGTAACTTCGTAACGCTTATCGCTTTTATTTAAAAAAAAAGGCGAAAGATAAACGCAAAAGATATTAATGACATTTATTCGTAATTTTCAGCGTTACATTCTTTAAAATATTGTATCGCGTTTTTTTTTATCTTAATACCGCTGATCTATGTTAATTCATGATACTTTAAACATCGTTAATCTGTCAAGTGCATTGATTTGATAAAATTTTATCAAATGAGTCCACCAAAATGTAGTTTGGTCACTTTCATCTATAGATATTTGGATATTTGTAAATGCAAAAACTGTATATCGATATCTAAAATTAGAACATGACCTTATCGATAATTCATAGCCGCTAACGTGTAACGTGCTTAATTTAAAGAACTGCATAAGTGACATTTGTAACATTTTTCTTGATTGTTACTTCACAGAGCTGCAGTTTTCTGAACTTGTATCTCACACTCTGATAAGCCAGGCCTGATGATCTATTTTATAGAATAAAATTTTTAAATCCGCAAACCTCTTATCTGAACTAATACATATCATAATTCATATCTACCAAAAAAGATTTTTTTGACAAATCTCGTTGAACCTTGTCTAAATTTGCTTGACTCCCATTTAAGCTTTGTTGAGCCGCTTTTAATTTTGTAAATTCCTCAAAATACTGTGCGTAAGACAAATTCTGCGTAATTTGTTAAGACTTTCGGTATACAGTGAAATAAAATATATCATGACTTATGGTTTACTTTATGATATAAATAATCTTTCGTATGCGTGTAAGAAAATAAATATAATCACGTTGCTTTACGACTTAATTAAGAGATACGAACGTTTATAAAAGAATTCGAATGCGTTCTCGCTCGCAGTATACTTTTGTAACATATTAGCAATTTAAAATGCAAATCTACAATCAAAACTTTCGAAAGTCGTGTAGTTTAGGTTTCGAATAAGCTGAGAATCTGTCGCCCTCGGGCTTCTTCTTCTTCTCGAATACACGGGTGTATGAAAAACCGCAGGGCATAATTCATCGGAATGAAAAAACAAAAACTCACTATAGCTATAAATCCACTTTTCAATTTTCAAACATATTATTAGCATTCGACAAATTGATCATTGAACAGAATATAACATTGGTTAACTCCAGTTACTTACGCAATGATCAGCTCAGCTCGACTAGTGCTCGTTGAACCGATAAGTCCGCAGCCCGCGATAGAATTTTTATGAATTTTTCGCATGGGCGTAACGTTATACATTTGCCTGGAGAACATATATCTGTGCTTATTTTACAAAAGAGCGCCGAAACTAATTTCATAATATTAAACAAGTGCTTTTATAATTGCACTTTGTTGATGACTCGTACTAAAAAATAGTTGAAAAGTCAAAATAGGTCAACGGTAATGTAGAATTTTGTACGCTATGACAAAAGTTGGCCGAAAAAATTCTTGTTTTCAAGAAATAAAAAGAACATAATGACATACATATCATAAAAAATCCAATTTAAAAAATATATAGATATTAAAAATATATTATTTCATGCTACTTTAATATCTTCTGAAGAGAAAGGAATAGAAAAAAAATCACTAAAATATTTGAAAACTATAGTTTTCCAACCAATAATGTGTTAAGCAATTTACGATTACCGGTTTCAAACTACTTTTCCTTCAACTATAATGGAGTAAATTGTATTCATATGGTTATGTGTACCAAGCGCATTGAGAGAAACGATACTTTGATTGCTAATGCATTCATTTGAAAGATAATCGTTTTGTAATAGCTCAAACAATTTTATTTTCTCTCGATTGATTTTGTTGTAAATAAATTTTAAAATAGCTCTTTGTACACGTTTAAACACCGTAAACCGGTAATTCAAATATTCGAAACATTTTTAGACCATTTCACTTTTGTATTCATAAAAAATATATTAAAAACTATAACGAAGTATTCCATACAGTCAATAATTATACATTTGATTAATAATATTAATTTAATAATATTAATTTAATAAGCATACATGAAAAAGGTAAAGATAAATTTAAATATGAGATAGGACCCAATTAGCCTTATTATGGGGTAATAGGGACAGTCAATGATTGCGAATATCTTTTTCTGCATAATTAGTAACGAAAACAGATACACATTTGCTTTAACAAGTGGGTAACGACGACCCGAGCGATTATTAGCGACACCTGAATACGTGCCTGTTATTATAACCCGGCGATAATAAAAGTGGAAATATAAAAAAAGCGAACATTGTAAGGAAATCGCACGAGCCGACCTGAAAGGATTAAGTTTCACTTTTCCGTAAACGTAATTTTTCCATTAAAAAGATCTCTGCGCGAGTTAAATTAGCATTCACCATAGCGAGAAAACGTCTCGATACCGAAGGCGAACATGGGAACTTCTTATTTTTCAAATAAGAAAACGATTCTCTTTCGAAAGCGCTTTCGATTTATTAAAATCTTGATACATAAATTCGCTCTCTTTTATCCATAGCAATCGAACGATAACGTGTGATTACATGAACTTAATTTTCTTTTCGCTCTTCAGATTAAACAAGTTTTTCGCAAAAGTATTTCACTGCAGCCGTGAATAACGAATAAAAGTAATTCACTTCGTCGCGGAAAAGTTTGTAGCTGCAGAAACATTTTGCCGCGCGAACAAAGAAAAGGTTGACGGATACAACTAATTTCGCCCTAATTCCTCGCGAAGCTTATAAATGTATTGCTTAAATTAGTTTTGTGATAAATACGTAAGCAGAAAACATATAAAGTGTATATATCATTAAGTATAATTAAAAATTTTATGTATTTCGTTTTAACTCTTTAGAGGCGGTGGAGCGTTTAGTTTGGTATTGTCGTTTTCTTTTTCTTCGACCATATGTTTCAACGTATGCAAACTAAAGTTCACTGAACACGTTGCCAATTTTATGATTGTACTTCGAACACCTGAAAATAATTACTTCGCGGCGATAAATATATAGCAGTAAAAATTTCTGTGCAGTATAAAAGAAAGCGTTATACTGAACAATAGTTGACAGCTGCACATGCTAAACTGAATGCTAGAGTATATAGGCAATGCAATCGGAAAACTGAAAAGTTTTTAAATGTCATGCACAATTAGAATGATTTTTTTTTGTCAACATAATTGTACCCCTAAAAGGTTTGGAAATATTTTCTATCCCGTATTGATCAATCTGAATACCTTTCGAGCGGTGAAACGTTTTTTTTTTATCAAATTATTACAATACCTGGACATAACGTATGCAGAAATTTGGTTCTTTTGGACATGGTATGAAAATATTTTTACTCTGTATAGGCTGTTTATGTTCTTTCAAATTATGCATGTAAGAAATATTATGTATAGTAGATATGAATTACCATGCCAATTGGCCACCTCTTTGGCTGTTTATGTAATAGGAAGGAAAGCATCTGAAAATTGAGAGTGTTAAAACTAAATAAAGCTGTTGTTAAAAATTGTTTTTATTTTAGTCACTCGTCTATCAAATGTTTATTTTACTTTCATTAATACTCGAGCCAATAGTGTATTAATGAAAGAATGAATAGTGATAAGAGATGAGCAAATTTATTGTGCATGAAATGAGTTTTAAAAAGTCATTTATACCATGATGAATATATATATATATATATAGATTCTGTGCATATAATGCAGTACGAATTATGCATGAGGCTAGAATCAGTTCAATAGGTTAACAAATGACCGATTGATAATAATTATGCATTGGACATCTAAATCGAGACATTGTTGATAATAATAAGGCTATATTTAAGAAAAGTTTCTTAACTTTTTAATGCTTCGATTATCCTCGGAGATTAACGATAAAGCAAAAAATGCCAGTTATCGCATCACGTTTTTAGGAAATAGATCACGTCTATTTTCGTCCTCTGACACAATCCGACATAATAATGCGCGATAATGAAAACACATTAACACTCGGTAGCAAATCAATGAAGCGTCCGCATTCTTATCGTCGAATTCGCGGTTCATTCACCGGCCTGGCGAAAGGTCAACTTCCAGAGTTTGTTAACACTTTGACACTAAAGAAAAAGGAGGGGAAAAAACTGCGAATTCGGTAGCACCGCGAGGAACCTGTTATTCCGGACGGATGTACTATGCGGTTTCCCAGATTACTGCCTTGCATCGATAAGCACTTTAAATAGGGAAATAAACGATTAAAGCAGGCTGTTTGTGCCGTTACCCTGAGTAACCTATCTTATCCGCGAGTGATAACCAAGCGAACAACAAGTGGCGCGGAGACTTGTTTACTGCTCAAAAAGTTTATGAGTGTAGTTTTTTAATCCGTTTATAATTTGTTCGCAATTCTTTTGTGATTATTCAATATTTTTCGTGGAAAAAAGTTTTCCATTGTTAGCGATAGAGATAAGACTGTCTTTTTTTTTTATTTGAATAGAAAATACAAAAATTAAGAAATATCTCATTATTCCCTCTAGCCCCTTAACGCGATATTTGCTCTACAGAAATAGATGATTATAAATTACATCTGTCAACGCAATCACACTATAATAAAATTTATTCAAAATTCTAGGACAAAATATAAATATTTTTATACACTATTTGTGTTAAGTCAGCTAAGTTCCTACTATACGTTATCATAGATAAATTGAGGACTAAATTTTACTTATTGTATGTAAAAAACGAAAATATATTAAATGATGATCACAAAATATTTTTGAATACTGTCAAAATATATAAATTTTATCGGCAACTTGATAAAATAAAAAAGTATTTGTAGAAAAGTTGTATGTAAAAAAAATCAATTTAAATAGGTGTCAAAGTTACTACCGCTCAAGTTCGTTAGAGATGAAAATTATGTAGCTGCGGAGGTGTGTAATTTTTTCTCCAAAAAGATGTGCTAAAACGCTTTGAACGTAGGCTGCCGCACATGTGCACGCACTCTTATCTTATACCTTTATGCGCTTATTGTCACGTTCTTACAATATGGATTAAAGAAGCGTCTAGTTACCTAAGGTTTTTCCCATTTTAGAAAATAAAATGCACACATATTATTATTGTTCAATTCGTTCAATTAATCTATTACAATTCATTGAATCTATTACAAAAGTAGTGAAATGATCATTTGTTCTTTAAATGTCAATATTATTATTGATTTCTTACTCATAAATATCATTTAAAACTACGTAACTCTAGATAAATCGTTCATTAACATATAATTATAAGATGATATTTCCTGTTCAAAAAAATATATAAAGTATTAATTATAAATGTACTTGAAATAAAAGACATAAACTACAGCAATGACTTTTATGGGAGCGAAAAAAATAATAGGACAGACATTATTATAAGTGATCTGTTTCACTGCATTATAATATACAACGTTCAATTGAATAAATTACAAAAGAGACAATGACATAAAGTGCCTAATACGAAATTTCGCCATGACATTGGTCACTCGCAGACTGTGGCTCGGCAATAAAAGCCCCCAATAAAAGACATATCAAAAAGTCGACACGACAGAACGCTAAAAGCTCCTCAATTAAAGCACGCGATCGACTGAATCGGTCAAAGGCTCGCACGAGTGCTTCGCGCATAAAATACCAAATGAAGTTGACAATGGCTCCCGTTTTATTTATAGGTGAGTATTCGACATATTCTCCCTCTCCCTCTCTCTCTCTCTCTCTCTCTCTCTCTCTTTGTCTTCTATGCTGTCTCGGCAACTTCATTGCCGTGCCGTAAGAGGAAAATACTCGCTGTTTCGCAGAGACGGATTAGGCGTATTCTACAAGTGAAACTTCGAATATAAACGATGCGCATATTCGATGAAATCGTTTAGAGATCTTATAAAATGTTGGTGGACTCAAAATGTACATAAATATTACAGTTTTATTTTTTCATTTGTCGCGATTGTAAGTAAATTTTATAATAAGATAACAACTTTTTATTAATGTGATCCCTGGTCAATTAAATGTATTTGCAGTATGCACGGGTAATTTTCAGTATAAAATTTTTCTAAACTCGAAGCGTATTTATTTAAAAAATTGTCTTAAACATAAGTAGATGGTTATACGATAATGATGTCACTCAATGTGTCGGAATACTCGACTAGACAACGTCTTATTAATGCACAAAATACGAAAACGGAAAAGAGCCAAAACATCCTCAGCGATATTTTTCAATCACGTATACTTTAAAACACTTAGCCCTAACACGAGTATATAATGATAAGATATATAAGCAATTGCACTTCAAAGCTCGGCTTAACCGCCGCTAATAAAGTTTATCCAAAAATTATCCCCGTCACGAGGCGTAGCGTCGCGTCGCAGTGTCTCCACGGCAAAAAGAAACTAGTTCAACAAGTTTAGTAACCGGTTAACAGCGCGGCGAATCCGCCTCAAACTCGCGAGGTCGTTATAGAAGAGCCCTTAAACAACAAGTGAGCAAGAGAGAGAGAGAGAGAGAGTTAGTCACAGCCAAGTCCGAGCATTGACCAACGGAAGAAGAAGCAGAAACAGCAGCAGCAGAAGCGTGAGCTTGCAGTAGTAGAGGAGTGTGCGGTGTCTCGTCGCTCCCGTCATCCCCCGCCTCTGCCAGTCTTATTTTACACACCGCACGCGCGCGCGCAGCGTTTGACTGAGGGGGCGGGTACGTAGAAAAGGAGAGAAGGGAGAGAGAGAGAGAGAGAGAGAGAGAGAGGAGAGCAACGGAAAAGTAAAGGAAGAAGAAGAAGAAGAAGAAGAGGAGCCGGGGCCGGACTTATCCGCATGTCTCTCGGCTCGTCTGTGAGAAGCCTCGGGCGCGAGTCGAGAATGCACTGACCCAATTGCCGCTTCTCTCTCTGCTGCACGACTGCGGCGGTCACTTCCCGAACTCTCGGCTCAAACAGCTCCTGCACCGAGTAGCCCACACTGATATTCGCCAACGCCAGCTTCTTCTTCTTCTTTTGCCTCTGATTCTTCTGTATAGCTATAGATACGCGTGTGTGTGTGTGTCTCTATTTGGCGCTATTACGGACTCGAGTGAGTCAGCGCTTATGTGTATACCTGCTGCACGACTAATATTACGCCGACGTTCGCTCTTGTCCTGCATCAGCGGCTTTTTTCTTCTTCTTTTCGCTCTGGTCAGTCGCGTTCGTGGGTGACTTTTAAAGGGTTATATCGCGGATTCGTCTGCTTTGGTGAAATTAATAGTTTTTCGCTTGGGTATACGTGCGGATGGATATACGTTTTTTGGTTTGACCTTCTGTGTCTACAATGAAAATAACAGCTCAGACAAATATTTACGCGAGGATCACTCGATCGATTCGGTAACCTGTAAAAAATCCGATATACTCGTAAGCTATCTTTAGGAGTGAATTTTTACCGCAATTTGCCATATCGGGGAAGATCGTTACTCAATGTATTTCTTTAACAATACGAACCATTGACAGAAACAGCGAAAGAAAAGCGACAAAAGAGAAAAATAACGCTGAAACTAAGATTACAGGTTGCCGCGCGGGAGTGGAGATACATAAGCGTTCATGATATCAGATATCACCGCGAGTCGCTGAAACGTAAACCTAAACGTCTGGTGAAGTGCGCACAGAAAGCTTTATACACGCTTGCGTTTTATATGTATATATACATATATATTACAGATTGTGGGTATATCCACCGCGGCGTGAAACAAGCAGCCCTAGGTTACATGTATGCTCAAATCGAGCACACAACGCGGCTGTATATAAGCCACCATATATATCGAATATACGCTACACTTCCAATTGAAAATCCACGAAACTTTTTCAAGAGCTTGCGTTACTCGCGATATGTGTACATATATCGATCGGTTACCGGTGCGGTGCTTATGTACTTCGGGTCGGAAACCATCGATTTTATATATAAAATGTATACCTTTCTGTCTATCTGTCCTAACCGCTATACGCTCAATCGCAAGATTATTGCTAATGAAATCACAGCTGCGTATGAGCGAACGATCGCGAACGCAGGGTGAGACACGAGTGCGTATCTCTGAGCGGATAACTATAATAGAAGCGAGATCGATAATTGATTCCGTGTCGTGTACGTGCAGCGTTAAAAATAATCGTATGCTCTTTGTTTTTTCTATTATGTGTGGCTCATATGGCACGATTTAATATTACGCCTGTGTAAATAAAATATATATATATATATATATTATTTCTCTCTCTCGATTTCTCGAAATGTTTATTTCTGTATAATTTGTTTTCTTCAATCTTATCCACTGCACGCGACAATTTAACTAAATCAAATTTATCGCGCTTATAATGATGAATTTAAAAGCCGTATGAAGAGAACGCCGTAAACAGAGTATTATCACGCAACATGAAGTTGAAGGTAGCGCGCGCATTTAGCCGCAATGACAGGGAACATGCGCAACCGCACACCGTAGATATATAGCGTCAATCGCGCGGGTTGCACACACGAGTGTCTAACTCTTCTATTTGTCATATGGAGGCTCATCTATACTTGGCATCCAACGGCTTCGCGGGGGCGCGCGTTTCGTTTGTTTATAAACGAATGGGATTTTGAAAGCCGAAATCCCTCGGCGCACATGCAGCTTGCGGAAAATTCATGACGACCTATAATCCCTGACGTATTCATCACGACCGCCGACAAGAGCGAACTTTATGTATTACACATCATCCACTGTTACATGGATATATTTATTATGCCTCTTTGAGCCACTGTGCAGAATTTATTATTTCATCTTATGTTTGGACCTAGATTCAATGTAGGAATAACTGTATGTTATTATAATAGGAACGGTAATAAGCCTGAGTCGCGCAGGAAACAATTTAATTATGTACACAATTAGCGCGCGGAACAGATAAAGAAGAATGAATTGTCCCGAAATATTCGAGCTCGCTAATTATCATAAGTGAAAAATATTTGCTGATACTATCGTTTGCGTAATAAATGACTGTTATTCAGGTTGTTACTAGGAAATTTGCGAATAAAGCAAGACAGGAAATATCTGCGCAGCGTTTAATGAAAAAAGCGCTTATACGTAAAGTACGTCAATAATGAAAAAAATCTTTTATCTTATTATTAAGTAAGTTAATTTATGCTAATACAGTACAGGTGTAGTACAGCTCATTAATTTTATCCCTTCTCTTTTCTGAGTAAGCAAAAATAAAATTGTAGTTACAGTGCCTGATAAAGCGATAATGAAATATTTAATAAACTTATAAAAAACACTTGTAATAAATTGCGTATTATATGTATTTTTTACTTTACCATTATTTTATGCTTATTTCATCAAATTTTATTCTTTTTGAACGAAGAGAGGAATATTTAAGAAGCATTGAAAATATTGTGCACACGGAAGTAGAAACAGTAGAGTACAGCAAGACACCGATAGTCAACCCGTTAATCATCTCAGCTATAAGAGAATCGTCTAAAAAAAAACAAAGAATCACGAAACTTTACCATCGCAGAAAGCTCACTCATTATTTCCACCAAACAACGATAAAATAATCGCACAACCATAAAGTCACACATTTTCAACAAAAAAAAAAAGAACAACAGTAAGTTAACTACCGGATATTTGAATGAACAGATATAGTAAAGCTGCGCGGGGTGCAGGCACTTATTACCCGCAGAAACAAAAGCCACGAAGTTAAGCCTGGAAACTACGTGTGGGAGCTCGCACGTTCACCGTGCTATCATTACTACGTTCATTAATGACGGAAGTATTTCCCTATAATGTTATGAAAATTCTGTATTTTTTTTTATTCCTCTGCCTGAAGCTCCTCGACAAACGCAAATCGTGTATAGTCAGCGCGCGCAATACACGTTTTTTAATCCCCCTCATCGCTCTATTACTTTATTAAGTGGTTTCGAAAATTCAGACTCGTTTATAATTAAGCCTTATCGCCTTTTCTCTTCCTGTACCATTGCAACGGCGTAATACACGAATAACGCCTTTTTTTCGCTTCTATATATAATTACATAATCGTCTTTCAGCGGCAGAAATCGCAAAAGTGTCGGTCGCTGAGGTCTTTTTTTTTCTTTTTTCCAAATGCAGATTATCGCTAGGAAGCGCAATTGGTTTCGCCGTGTATCATAGCAGAAGACATGGATAACTCGTTTCGTTCACTATTGTACAACTCGCTCTGAATAAAACACTAATATAGGTGTAAACAACCCCTGCCTCCGGCATCTAACGCAAAACAATCGTATCTTCGGTCTATACGAATAACACGGCGTTATTATACATAAAAATGAATGAGAATCCAAGGCGCGGATAAATAAAGAGATGCACTAGATCGCGGGAGGCTATAGGTGCATTCTAGGCTTCTTCTTCTTCTTCTTCTTCTTCTTCTTTTTGTTTTCCAGGTCACACAGCAATAGGCAAAGAAAACAATCGATCGCGCGGCGCAGCTATGCGGAGTTTATTATTATTTTTCTTTTTGCGCGCGTGCGACCCGAGACTATAATATTAAGTCGCATGCTGTCGATTTCTCCGTCGGCGTTACCGCAGCATGTGGGGGGTTGACATCGTCGAATCCCTACGAGATGCCATTTCCCTTACATTATTCAAGAGCCACCTCATATCGACCTCCGCGTCTCCTATATATGCATTCGCGCTCGCAAGCAAGGCCACTGACTTGCACACTCCAAGCTCCATATATATATATCACGGTATACATACGGACGCGCGGAGCTTTACCAAAGTGTGTTTATGGACTATTATGAAAAATTCAGTCGCATATTGCCGATAATTCGCCTCCCAACACCAACGCGAGCTTACGACACTCCACTGTTATGCGCTTCGATGTGATTCTTTTTTTCTTCTCGGTCTGTAAGCGCAGGCGCCACTTCCGCTATACGGAGAAACGAACGACGTTAACACTGTACTCTCTAAATCTAAATATGTGAATAGTCAAAGATTACACGTGACTATGCATTTATTGCTCGTGCGAAAAGACGTCCATGTAGAATATATAGATATATTCACTTGTTCAATCTGTAACTTTAGGTTACTTATTGAATATGTGAACATGTACTATTAAAATAAGTGAAATATCACATTGAAATAAGTAAATAATCAATATTTAAATAAGTGTAATTTCGTATTCAAGATATAGGATTGAATTTCGAATATTGAATACCGTATAGCTCATGTTTCAAAATAAGTGTTATTTCACATTGAAATAAATAAATAGTCACTATAAATATGTAAAATCGTTATTCATTTGTCTAAAAACCAGAAAAAAATTGTCATTTTAAATCCCAATATAATTTTTGTATCTATTATTTTGTCATGAAAATACAGTTCTTACAGCATTTTTACAAAAAGATTGATAAATAAATAAATTACGATTATAAATAATTTCTTTTTTATATCAAACAAAATCATATCAATTTGTATATTCATCGAAATTATACTTAAATATATGTTCATGTGAAATATAAATTAGTTCGATTATCGGTTTGAATTTAAAAATCATTCATTAGCTGAAAATTTTAGAATACAATTTGTAATTCAAATCTAATTTTACTTACAAATAACTTATATACACGGTATTCATGGACTGATTAATGATTGATTCGTGAACTGCTGTGTGTCTCTTCTACTGTATAACTGTTATGTTATTGGTTGTGCGGCTCGATATAATTGCGACGCGGTTGCGCGATTTCTATCTTATATGGAACTGCCGAATTCGGGAAGCGCAGTCGCACTACTTTTGCACGGTCTAACGATAGCTGTTAAATGTTTACGATTAATTGGTACATATATATTTGCGGCGGATTTGGATGATTGATTGCAGCTCTAACGATTATTCGCCTATTACATTCCAGATTAAGGCTAAGCTGCGCGAATTCTTAATAAATATGGTCTCTTTGGTCGGGCGATAAAAGTCACGTGTGCGAGGGATATATGTTTGATTTTGATTATTTTCACGGTATGCGGCACTTTTCTTAATTGCCGTCCAAGTAGACTTTCGCGTCTACATACTCGTAATATATAAGAAAAAATCTCGGGCGCGCCGGAATTTCATTCAGCCGTATAGCTTATGAACACTACTCCGCGCGAAAACACCTAAGTATATGCATCGAAGATTGCAAAACTCGCGATCCAGGAAAGGAAAAAAAAATCGATCTATAAAATTCCCCCTTTTCCGCGCCGCAGCGCGGCACGAGCGCAAAATACAAAATAAAAAATCTAAAGTGGAAATACAGATAAACACATATATATCTCAGATACGACTTTTCGAATGTTGATAACTACGCTAGCCTACATGCGCGAATTTCGTAATTTACTAATCCCCTTGAATATAAATCAAAGCCTCGATATATACCGAATAACCGCGTTCCTGCATGTCCAGATTATTTTATTCTTGCGCGGCTGTGTACTAAATATATTTTTCAAATAAATTATCATATTTTGTAGGTCGAGTATAATAATGTGTATCGGATCCGAAGGTCGGTGTATTATAGCGGTCGCATATAAGAAAGATTCCAATCGACAAGAGACAGGAAATTTTACCCGCCGCCGCGCGTCGCAGAAAGAAAAAAGTAACGCAAAAGGCGCGTCGCGTATATTCGAGTGGAAGATTTTCCAAACCGAGGCGAACACCTCGAGAGATTATAATATACATATACACACACAAAGAGTGAGTTGCCGAGGTATACGCGCAATTCGAAAACAAAAACACAAGGGCCTCGAAAGAGTGTGTACAGCGTATATAGTCTCGGTTCTTCCGAGAAACCTTCAATTTTCCCAGCCCCGAACAATCAAAACAGAGAGAGAGAGAGAGAGCCTTTCATTATATCCGTCAAACCAACGAGGCGTTACGATATCCACACACACACACACACAGATAGACAGAGACACAGAAGGCGCGTACCAAGATAGTCCCGAAGGGACTGCCGCCGGGAGGTGTGTTTTATATACAAGTCATCCGGTTACGAAGGCCACGTAGAAAGAGATAGAGAGACAGAGAAAGAGAGAGACCAGCATGGCAAACAGATTGTCTGTTCTCCGTTTTTTTTCTCCCTATTTTTTCTTTTTGTATATTCCCGATCCTTTCGCTCTCTACACTCCCTCGCCGAGTTCCTCTCTCTCTCCGTTTCATTCTCTCTCGGATTCGTTCTTAAAACAACTTTCGACGGCGCGCGACAAAACGGGTCATGCCGGCACGGGACAGCGTCGTGGTGCTGCTGCTATACAGACAGAGAGAGAGAAGTGAACTGCTGTTGCTGCGAATGCAACAACCACCACCACCACCGCCTTCCCTCTGCTTCGCTAGTACCTATACATTATTAAAATGAGACAAAGAACGATTCTGCACGCGTAAGGGTAGGAGTCCTTGTGTGTATAGTGCTCTCGGCGTGGGGCCTTGAGTGCATTGGTTTATATTGGGCGAGAGTAAAGGGATTACGTCGTGCGGAGATGGATTTGACGTTATATATATATATATATATATATAGGGAAGTGAAGAGTGGCATTGGCAAATTGAGTTGATGCAAAGAGCTTCCCTATCGAATCGAAATAAATCAAAATATATTTGGGGGTAATTGAAGTTATATTACGTATACATCAAGCAGAATTTCGTGTATGATCACGTCCTTTTATTTAACAGACAAGTGTCCATCAAAAAGTACAGACTTTCGGCCGAGTCGCCTGTTTACCTCAAATCTCATGCTGGTCCACGCGCACGGACCACGATTTATGCAAACGATCGACACAACTCATCATTCGCTTTTATATAACATTCCGCGCGCGCGAGCCGAAAAACCGATTTATTTCAAAATAAACAAATTATCGTAGCGTGCTGATTATTATATTGTCGGAATTGTCAGTTTCTACCCGTTACTGTCATACACTGCACCATTTAACGAAACGTACAACAACAAAAATGAAAACAAAAACATTACAGGCAATTACAAAGGAATATTTCTTAATCTTTTCGTAAGTTCCTTTTCTCTCGAATTGAGCGACTTTTTCAAATCCCGTAAGGTGTACACATTATACAATATACCTATCTAACATTATGTATATATTATAGGAGTGAGATATTCCCGCTGCGCGAGCTGAGCACAAAGAGCTTGGGAAGTGGCAAAAATCGGCGCCGATAAGCATCGCAAGTGTAAAATATATATATTCCCTGTTATAAGAAAATCATAATTTCAAGTTTGCTTTCTAATGGCTATACGAGCATAGCGTTTATTTATAAGCTGCCTAACAATCGATATATATATTCTGACGTGTAACAAAATATCGCTTTTATCACGTTCACCTTTATCAACGCGCGCCGTATACAAGTTCTTCAAGATTTTAAAGCGATTTTCTCATATGTGTGTCTCGCGTGCTTGTGTGCGCATATACGTCTGTGTGCATATATTATATATATGTGTGTGTGTGTAGCACCACCAAGAGGAGAAAGGCAGCAGCAGCCAGCAACGACTTGGTATATGTATATATACCTGCTCTCGCGATCTCCCAGTCTCTCTCTCTCTCTCTCTCTCTCTCTCTCTCTCTCTCTCGCTCTCTCTGCCTCTCTGTCTCGGGCAAGGATACGCAGGACAACATCCTTAATTCCAATCGTCGTCTTGGCGTGTTCCAGCTCTTCCACCGCCGCGTCTCTCAAAACCACGAAAGATGCGAAGAGGTAGAGAAACGACTTTCGTTTCTTCCCACTCGTTTCTCTTCTTTTTCTCTTCTCTTTCCTTCGCTTCCACACACATAAACGCATATGAGCTGCTCGCACACGAGTGGAAATAGCAGAAGTCAATCGTAGAATCTCAAGGGCAGGACAGTTGTACCATCGCTCGAGGTTCGTTCGTACGTTCGTTCGTTCGTTATTTAGCAGGTTTTATATATATATACAACAACCCTCTGCTCGTGTGTGGGAACTGTTTGTGTATCGTTTACGACGACTTCGCGCGGTGCGCTTTCGTTGAAAATCCTTTCCTCGCGAATTCTCTCTCTCTCTCTCTCTCTCTCTCTCTCTCTCTCTCTCTCTCTCTCTCTCTCTCTCCTCGCTCCCGATTATTCTTCCGATGGCCTTACGCTATATAATCGGTCTGGGATCTTATTTCGAGGTGTATATATACGCACGTATATATACATACATAGGTGTATATATATACGTGCCGGGTATATCCCAAGGAATATCAATTAAATCGCGAGCTCTCGCCGTGGTGGTGATGGTGGTGGGTATCTGTTTTAATGGGCCGCTCGTCGCAGGAGAATTTATATGGGCGAACGCGAGGCGGCGAAAACAACAATTTATATCGCGCATAAAAATGATGATCGAGTTGATTCATTTTTTTTTTCGTTTTCTCTTCTTTGGATTGATACACTTGCACGGCTTGTGTTATGTACGCGAATGCGGTAAATAGCCATCAGTGAATATACCTTATTTATTACGCTTATAGTTAGGGAGTCCAAAATGTGTCTCGTTTTTTTTAAAAGTTGATGTCTTCGAGCGAAAAGAGTCGGGAAGAATATTGCGGGATTCACCTCGAACTCAATTATATATGCCCTCTTAAAAACAGCTTCGTCTTTATTTTTTGACTCATTAAATTTACAACTGAAAGTGACTGGAGCAGGAAAATTTCTTGCTCGATATTTATGAACAATGGGCGGATTCACTTTCGAAAATATTTTCTTTTTTTTTTCTTTCGTTACAAAACGTAAATCTATTTATAGCCGGGAATAAATTGTTTATTATAAAGTGGATGAATTTTGAGATCGTTGCCAAATTTGGAAAAGGTTACATAAAAATTAGTCATTGCCATGCTCTGTTCGGCTGATGGTATTGAAGAAACCAAATAATCTACATAATTAAAATTAAACGTCGATAAAATTAATATTGAAATATTATTTTAATTATTATGAGTATGTTCGTTAATAAAATATTTTAAAAATTTATGGAAATTTCCTTGTATATTTAATTATTAATTATTATCACTTTACGTACAATTAAATTCAAGATTATTCTTCAAAAGATTCAATATTGCATATCAATAAATAAAATAGGGAATGCGAAGTTATGCATTACTCGCACTGCAATTACTTACTGCAGTTAGTCATAAGGCAATGGTCTAAAAACAGATACGCTTCAGATTTTATTATATCAATGAAGTTGCACACAGCAGTCGAGTATCTCGTTCCGTAAGGAATTCAATTGAAGTCTCGTCGAAGAAACCAACTGTCTGCAATATATATATATAATTAAAGATGTTTTCGACGTGTTTTGACATCGATTGAATAATGCATTTTTCCAGATTCGAATCAATCTCTGCGTGCATACATTTCATGCTTAAAAATTTAAAAAAGTATACCAACACTACAAGTACACACTTCGCGTTAGTGTATACGAAACATCGCGTGTACTTCGATCGATTGATAGCTAAAACAAAAAAAAAGGAAAGAAAACAGGTAAGTATCTAAAAAAAAAGTATTGTCCTGTGCGCTTGCGTTCGCTCATGCGCGTCACTACAGTAAGTAAAGTTAATGATACCAGACATCGAGATGTCAAGTCATTGAAAAATATTTTTTACCTGGGTACACCAGTTCACCGTGTGTATACATAGACATTAATTATCATTACGCATTTATATATGCGACTGTGAAAACAATTATGAAATATTGTGCATACATTTCGCAAGAACCGGGAACATAAAGAACCCGCGCGCGCGCGGCTAAGTTGAGCTTCGATTACGAATTTCTTCGGGAATATAGTAATATATTTTTAGAAGATTAATGCCGCAATTAAATACCAAGCTGGTAACCGCTATTGGGAGATTGTCACAGTAATGCTTCTATTTTCGCCTACTACCGATCTATCAATTCAACCTCTCTCTCTCTCTCTTTCTCTCTCTCTCTCTGGTAAATTAAATGAAATAACGAATTTTATGAATGAGTCGTCCGCGTTACGCAACATCGCCTGCACGTTGACAACTCGCAAACGGCACAGACGATCGTTTACCCAAACACATATATATATATATATATACGTCAGTTTTTGCATCGCTATATTTAAAAGCGCGAACAACAGTTTCCAGCCTTCATCGCTTCGTAAATAAACCTCCGGCAGCCTATTATTTTCCGTCGATGCAAAATTACAATTATGCGCAATTTGCCCCCGCGCGTACCGACGTCAACGGCGCACAGCTGGACAACGTGCAGAAATTAAAGATGAAAAAAAAAACGAAAAAAAAACAAGTGCCTATAGCATCGGTGTGTACATCGGAAAAACTCCGCGAGTGCGAGGGTGATAAGGAGAGAAAAAACAACAACAACACGCCGCGGCTGTAAGCCAATAAATATAGTTACCCGTCGAATTGGATGGGTCATTAAAAAGAGCTTCAACGCATCGTCGCCTGCAATTAAGAGCAACAGCCCGCACGTTCATATATGCGCGCATCCTTCCCTCTATACATATATATATATATATACTCTTATATAGCAGGCCATTCTTTATCACTCGGCTTGCATCGTTAAGCGCGTCTATACAGACGCCGAGAAATCCTGACCTGCCGCCGCTTATGTATGTACACATATATATTATCACACAGCCACAAGCGTGGCAAAAGACGAGCAATTGCAAACTAGTCCGCTCTACTATATATGCACATTATGTACGCGTACTTAGCGCTCGATGTTGTTCCAGAGCGCTGCGCGTTCCTTTCCTTTTTTCTTTTTTTTTTTTTTTGCTTTCCGATCTAGAAAAAAAAAATTCAATTTCCTGTTTTACCAGTTTTAACTCTCGTCACGTATGCACCCAATGAATATTCACGTATATATACTTGCGAGTCGTGTGTATGTGTGTGTTTATCGGGGGAGCTTGTACATATATATATACCGCAGCGGCCGATCTCGAGAGAGACATGTCTTTCGAGGCTTATTATTAAATAACATGGTCGCGCGCGAGCGCCGCCCGATATATATACGCATTGCATACGTGTGCGCGGCTCTGTATGTTAAAATTTATAATGTGTGTTTCTTTCGTCACCGCTGCACCACTGCACATGCTAGCTTGGACCGATAAGTGGCTTACCGCGCCCCGTATATTACTGTTATTACATGTATACATGGATTGTGTGTTTTCCATATCTTTGTGCACCTCCTTTTTTATTTCGCCCTTTTTATTATTTTGACAACTAGTTCAATAGTGGAACTAGTGGAAGCGAGTCGCGATATATGCGGCATTTTTTTTTGTTGTTCGCGTGCACGGGCCGCGTTAACGAGGAATAGAGATACGTAGCTATGCGTGGAAATTTCGTAAAGGAACGCGAGGCGTGTCCCCCCCCAAT
>UELV01084606.1:0-13580 GCA_900490015.1 Megastigmus stigmatizans | reverse complement strand
GGCGTGCCCCCCCCCCCCCAATTTTGATGAAGTTTCGATCTGATATATATATATATAACGACTCACACACCGCAAGTCGAGACTTTTTTTGAATTCAGTGCATTACGCTGAATTCATGCGAATGATTTTAATAACATATCGGTGACGGCTACAACCGCATAGTGTTTGCACATTGGAAAATCGCCGTATTATGAAAACAAATAATCTAGATGCGATTGCGCAGATTTTTATGGTAATTTTTTCAGCTGCGAGTAAGAGAAGTGGTTTATATACGCGATTATATGGAGAGGTGAAAAGTATTAATTTGAGAATATGTTTATAAATACGTGTTATTGACGTTTATCAAAAATATTAGCATGCTGCACTTCTCAATCAACCAATTATGTTGCATTACGTGTCTATACATCAATTGAAATTATTAACAAACAAAGTAATATTTTTGTCTCTATAGAGTTAGTTCTTGATTCTGTAGTTTTTTAATTAGATATTATTCACTCAGAGCCTGGTGTACTTGGAAAAATAACAGTTTGTTTAAATAGTTTATATTAAAATTGTTCGAGGGAAAACGAGTTTGGAACAATACGGTAAATAATTCGATAGCGATGAACTCATCTTATATAAATTGATATTTTACGAAATATGACGTAATTAATTATCGGCAACTGACCAAAAATAGCATCGTTTCAATAAATTCAGCCCATAAATCATAAACATACCGTTGTACTACACATAATTATGAGCACATCTTCCACGCGGGACTTTCACTATACGTATATATAAATATGTATATATTTACCCGGGCGAAATGAATGAAAATCCGATAAAAGTAAAAATTTCCATCGAACAGATAAATCACAAAGATGAAAGACGATTACGAATCAAAGTCTAAACTCCCCATAAATAATCACCGGTTGGCGATTATGTCAATACGCCGCCATGAATCAATCAGCCATCTATCCACGACTAAAGAGAACCACGAAAAGGAAAAGGTTGCGATTCCCAATATTAATTGACAACTCGCGAGAAACGAAAGATATCCAGCTGTTGATGGAATACACGCGCATTTAAATATATATATCCTTGCATGCCACATGTAATCGAACCAGAATAAGAATTTCAGCCTTTCATTCGGGATTGTATAAATATATGTTTGTGTGTGTGTGCTTATCAAGAACACGTTCTGTAATGTAAACTTTTAGAATATACAGAATTTTTAATCAAAATTACATTATGTAGCATTGAGCTCAATTTCATAATAATTAATCTATTGGAAAACTCGCTTTAGCCAATAATAAGTTACACAAAGATTTTCTTCGAGATAATTTGAATATTTAGTAATATAGTTAGTCCGTATCTCTGGACTTTATAATGTGCATTAGAGATAGATAAAATTATTTTTCTATCATCGAGGTACTTTATGATCCGCATAATAAAATGCACTATATCCATAATGTCTTCAGAGAAGAAAAAAACTATTATTGAAAAAAAAAGAAGCAGTTTCAGTATAGAGTAAATGTATGAAAAAATGTATTTTTCACGTGTGTATTGCAGACTGGTAAAAATATCAATCCCCTATACTTATTGTTATATCTTTATGCTTTTTCCGCGTGCAGTAACAACGAAAGCGAAATCCATATCGATGCATATAGCAAGAAAGAATGCTAATGTGTGTACGCATGATACAGGATAAATGCTGATTTAACTCCCGGCGCAGAGCCTAGACATTCCACATTTCAATATAATGCACGATATTCCATTTTTACCCACGAGCCAATTATACACGGCCGTGTGCACCAACTCTCGATACAGGCCTCAACAAATAATAAACTCGACAAACAAATTTTCATACCTTATTTCACACCAGTAAGTCGCGCGCTAGGGTATAAGTCTTTAATCAGTTCAAAGCCAGTTTTTATAGTAATGCCAGGTAATAGCTACGCATAAATTGACTTTTAGCCCATTTTCCACTTACGCACCGATTTCTCTCTCTCTCTCTCACACACGCATATACCACCATCACAGCTTCGCGTCGCTTTCATAACATATTTCTGCTACTCAACGCGCGCGGGAATATGAAAACCGCGCGCGCGCAACCAACTGAATGCTCCCTGCGAATTCTCTGGGTTGTTTTTTTCCTCTGTTTTTTTTTTTTTTATTATTTTCTCAAAACTATAAAATCAAAGTTGGGGCAGGCGGGAGCGCAATGAGAACGCGGCCGATTGCCAAGCATCGGCCTTTTAAATATCTGTACCACAAAGTGCCACGAGCACGCGAAACGCACCTATTTGTCTTGCCGCACACCAGGCCATTTTGTGTGCTCGCGAACCAATCAAAGTGTCTCGAATTCATCGGGTCGAGTGAATAAGAAAAAAAAAGTGAAATGGAGAGCTGCGAAGAGAGAGAGAGAGAGTGAGAGAGAAAAGGAAAACTGCAAAGGCAATTAGCGAGAGCCGAGCGTGAACGTCCTTGAAGGCCACACCAGTACTGCGCCCCGCCAGGATTCTGGTGCAGTATAGTCGTTGCTGTGCGCGCACCGCTATAATACAGTTGCTCGAACGCATGGCCCGGAGGCAATGGAACTACTAGACTGGCAGCTGGCTATGTTAATGTCTCGCTGATGGCTGACCCAATTACTGGCAATGACCCCACTGAGTTTTTTTTTTCCTTTTCTTTTCATGTTTTTTTTGTTTTAAGTAGCTTATTTCAAATCTTTAATTCCTGCGATTTGGTAATGACTTTTTGAACGAAGCAATCTCCGAAATGGTTTTACGGACGATTATTGATAAACGTTGGTATGCGACGTGACCACTCCTTTACCGCACTGGATACCGAACATTTGATGAAATTAACAATTTTGCGCTGGGAAGCGAGCTGAAAATTACGTATACTACAGGACGAAAGCGTGCACCGGCAGCGAGTTAACAAAATTAATAAAAAATTGATTGTGAAGTGCATTAACTTCGCGCGAGATTTATTACGCAGGCCACAATCATCGTACCCTACATATATTATTAAATAGTTTTTATATATACAGGGAAATCGTATACTCTGATGCACGACAAGTTTGAAATATAGCGGTATTTGCGCTACATTTATAGGAAGAAAAAAAAACCGTTTAATAACTTTGGCTTCTGGTAATATGTGCACGTCCAGTTTCAGAATACATCAGGTTCTAATGCGACAGGGGTATATGTCTATGTGTAGCATATAAGCTAGTCTGAAAATTGCAATTTAAAATGGCTTAACATTATTTTGAAAATATTTTTGAAAAAACACACACATTAAAAATTACATAACTGTAAATTGACAATAAAATTTAATAGTTGCTTGTGTAGAAAAGGCAATGCATGAATTTAAAATTAGATAAATCATGTTTTTGAATGTAAATTCTTCGTGATGCCGCTGTAGATACACATTGGTTAGCTCTCTTGATAATACGTTAATGTTTAGAGTACAATGTAGCAGATGAAAAACACAAAAGACAATTTTAAATAAAGTAATAGATTATAGACGCAACGAGCGATAGAAAAATTATCATTAAACTTGGTTTTATGAAATCTAAATCAAACGGTAGCTGATAGCGGTCAAGAAAAATCCTTAAAAAGATTTATACGAGCTACTTTATCTACAGCTTACTCACATGCGTAAAATACGTTGTCGTCATTCTGATAGTTCGTTTTTTCAAAATAATGATACTGTCTTATAATACAAACTGGTTTGTTAATTTTTGAGTTGGTATAGTTATAGCAATGAAAGATCTGATAAAATGATTTTTAATACTACGAAGGATAAATGGTCTCGTTATTTTGATGTAAAATCTAGCGTACATTATACAAAATAAAATAATAATCAAAGTAGAAAAATTGGAAATGGCTTCCTTGACAGTCGTTGATGGCAGATAACTAAGTCTATATAACATCCAATCTGATATTAAATTTTGAAAACGAAAGGGGATCAAAATATGGGAGTCCTTATATGCTAGAATAAACAGATCAACATGATTAAACTTTGAAGGTTGTACATTACATACAGCGCACAACGTTTATTCGCGAATTGACATTGTTATTATATTGACTATGTACGTACAAACTTCGTGAATACTTTGTTTACATTTTTTTTAATGTTCACGATTTGATTTTTATGAAAAACAAGTCATAGCCATAAATGATATCACTCGAATACAAGATGTGTTCGTTAAATCTTTAATTAAGTGTACTAATGTAATTTTAATGGGTATATAAAAATTAGCAGATTAAATTATGGAGTACAATTTACCATCTGGTATTATTAATCGTAAAAATTAATTTAGAATTAATTAGAAGTATATAATTAATGCAAGTATACAAAAGATTTATATTATATTTTTTGTTCCACTTATTATTTCGCAAAGAAACCTGAATCACATTTAAAAAGTTTTAAGAATATTGATAAACTGGTAGTGCAATATAATGCTAATCGATAACACTAATTATTTAAGCATACACATATTTCTTTTATTGAAATAAGTACAAAGTACTGTCTTATAGAAGTGTGTTTTTCAAGAAATAAATTTTCTTTTTTCTTCTATATTACCAGCTCTATTAAAATCGATTTTCAGCTAATGCATTCAGCTATTACATTTTCTTGAGCATTTATACAAAGATAACTAACTTTTCTAAAATTATGTACAACGTACAACACGTCTTTACGCTGTCATTGTTATTTTATTTGACAAAGGCGACATTTATAACGTTTGCACTTTACTTTTAACAATTAGTACTGTTTCGCGGAAAAATGCATATTTCATTCTCTATTCACATTGTCTATTCATTAATTTTATCTACGATTGTTGTAAGATTCATTTACGCCAATGTAATCTTAATGGGAGGCTATTTGCACTGGAGCTAGAACGGAATAAGTTTTACGCACAACTTCCTTAAAGAGCGTCACTAAGTTTATAAATTTTCAATAATTATTTATCATCATGTTTCTCATGCACCATAATAACTCGCACGTGCAGTAAATTTTTTTTTCTCTTTCTATCCCAAGCCGTGAAATAACGTTTTCCTACTTTTCAAAGTAATTTAAACCGCTTGAAAAGAAACATTGTGCCCGCTAATTATTTTTTTATTTTTCCTTATCTGCTTATACAAGCTACACTTACACGTTCACCCACAAATTTACAACCTGATAATAAAGAAGAAAAGAGCGCGTTTTGAAAAAAAAGAAACGCTTACAAAGCGATATTTCGTACATATATGGTATATGTATATATACGAACGAAAGTGAGATTCTCTTTGCTGCTAAAGACGTCAGAGCGTCCAAATCGCAGCACACCGCGTGTTTTTTTTGTTGCCATTTTCATAGCGAGGCGCACGGCGCATAATTCACCGCGCATAAGTCAAGCTCGTTGGGAAATCATCCAACGAGTCGATCATTAATTCTTATATCATCCTCTCAATTTAACCTAGTGCACCGAAACATCATTTAAAACTAAAGAAAAAAACGTCCAGATATAGGTACCAAAACATTTCTCCTATACAAAAAAACAGGCCTTACATTCACTATTCACCATCCGAAGCGTCGATATTCACAGTTACACACCAAGATCATACCCATAAACACACGCACCAAATGAAAGATCTCTTTTTACGTCGACACTAACATTTATTAGATAAATTAACTTGAGTAATGCATGTCATTAAATCGCTCAAACTCTCTCTCTCTCTCTCTCCCTCTCTCTCTGTACGTGTGTGCGTGTACACGCGCCCGCATATATATAAAGTCTGCCTACCTACGCAGGCGCTAAAGCCAGAAGCGAAAAATAAAAAAAAGACGAACTCAAGCGAGAGAGAAAGAGAGAGACAAAATAGTCGTTCATATATCGCCGGCACGACTCCTGTATATATACGTGTATGTGTGCAGTGCCTCACACACTGCTCTCCGTGTCCGCGTTACGTCATTACCAGATTGCCACCTTCACCGGCTATGCTATATATATATATATATATATACTATATATACTAACACGGCCCCGAGTCTATAGGCCGAGTGCTGTGGCGCGGTGACGGCGACGGCGACGCTATACGGCCAGCGGGAGAGATATGCGGATTGCGATCTCTTTCGCTTTTTGTGCGTTAGGCGGGCGCCGCGTGCGGCTATACAAGAGAGACACACACACGCAACTATAAGTAAAATCTGTCCCTGCTGCTTATATGTTGAGTTTATAATATCGATAGCTGTGTGTATGTGTGTGTATGGCTTAAAGCGTCTTTCTTTAGCCTTGTAATGAACGACGGGTCTCTCTCGACCGTCTGGAAACACACTGTACACGTGCGGAACCCGATTTTCGGCGATTTTTAAGATTTCGTTTGCTGGTTTGGGAATACCAGCGGTTCTTTGTGCGAACACGCGAGGAAACTGAATGGAGGCACGTTTAGTTTTGATGATTTTTTAGGAAATAATCGCTGAGAGATACGAGAGGATTTTTTTTTATCTAATTGACTACATAAAGATTCGAATTTTTGCTGAATCATAAATACGATTATAGACTATCAACTAACTCATTTTTTAATGGCAAGATTATAATTTACAAAATAAATAATACAGCTCTTTGAGAATACACTCTATCGGGATCAAAAGTGATTTTCAGCATGAAATCGCGATTCTGAACTCGTTCAAAAGTTGCATTCAAACTGTGTTATACTTAAAACGGAAATGAAGCTTTTATTCAATTCTTGTGATCTACGTGACAGATAATTATAACTGAAAATAAAAACTACTCTGTAATGAGTTTATAAGCAGTTCATGTAGCGTAACTCGTGTTTTTAACTTTCATTGTCATTATGACTATTATTTATTACTTCAACATCGTGTAAAATCACATGCTCATAAAGTTAAAACATTATTTCCTGATGCACTCTTCAACTATAACTTACCATTTTTTTCCCTAGCTCAATTCAAAATATGCCGATTTGAAGAAACTGAAAGAATTATAGTTTAAGATTTAGTAACATAAGCATGCAGCATTAAATGTACGAGTTAAACTGTTCCCATTATAAACTAATTAAAGTACCAAGTACGAGAGCAAGATATATCGTTATCGCTCTCTTGATTTCATTGCGAACTTTTCAAATCGGAAAAGTGATTAATAGTCAATTAATTGTATTCGTATGCAGAATTTTTCTACAGGAAATACTAATTTGCATATCTTTCTATATTGCATAATGTTTTCTCACTTCGAATCGTGCAAAGCGCTAATTTAATGTATCAGGTAGAAGGAAACACAAAGGAGAAACAAACCCAACGTTTTTGTAATAAAAAGGTAGTCTTATAAATCTTATATCACAAGGGGATTAAGGGCACAAAGAATATTTAATTCACAAAAAAATTGACCGTCCTATCTAATAACGAAAGTTCGAAAAATATAATGAAAGTCTTATACTATATTCAACGTTATCTACACTTATTGTAAAATTTACATGAGGCTATGATTCAATTTCGTTCTTTTCAATATTCCCATTGGATAAGAATAAGGTTATTTTGTATTCAAGATTAAATATTTTTGTTTGCAATAAACAACTGCGACTGTTTCAGGTATCCCACTGTCAATGTTCTGCTTTATTTATCATCTAATACTTAATATTATTTCAGCAAATACCTCAACCTTCTCAACAAAACGAAGCTCTCGAACAATCATTTCCAACTCCCCGCATCAGCCAATTCACAAGAATCAATAATAAAATCCTCCGCTCGCTACTTTACACTCAATTGATTATGCACACACACATAGAGAGCAAAGCGAGAGCCACCAAACAAAAAAGCCGCTTGAAAAAGATCATTAAAAAAAGAGCATAGAAAGAGACAGAGAGAGAGAGACAGAGCGGGACGGAGCCGAGGAGTAAGTTATACATTTTTAATTTCCAATACGCGGCATTGTCGTACGTATATAGAGACTTAGACGACCGCGCACATGCACAGATTTTCCCCAATAGTCGCATGAATCATGTTACAATAGAAGTGCAACGCAGCGCAATAGTGAAACAAAGTGATGTAACCAGGCGCACCAGAGAGATGTGCACGCGGCTACCCTATATATATATATACATGCACCGCCGGCACAATAAACACATACCAGACACACACAGCTTTACGATGAATCTCCTTTTTGAATATATATAGAGTCGCGAAAAAAATTCTGATTTTCCAATAGCGGAATTCAGAGGGAAGAGTCGACAGAGAGAGAGAGAGAGAGAGAGAGAGAGAGAGAGAGAGAGAGAGCAGCGCAGGTGGGCAAATTACGCGAAAAAATTTACACGGCTATATAATAGAAACAATCCGATCTCTAACCCTTGTATAAACGCGTAATATACACACACACAGACTCGACCTATACCGAAAAAAGGTGCACGACTCTCTACTTTATGCGCAAGTGTGTTTGTGCGCGCACTCTCTCTCTCTCTCGAAAGCTGCTAATACACAGCAACAACGTGTCTCTTTCCCTCTTAACAGCAGCTTATATACAATATGCCGAGCTGCAGCTGAATGAAAGCGATCCGATGTATTGTTAGAAGTCGTTATGAGCAAAATAAGCAATGCTGGCCGAGGGGGAGAGAGAGAGAGAGAGAGAGATGAAAGAGCTGCGGGCAGAAAAAAAATAAGCAGCATAGCAGCAGCGACGACGACGATGAAGCCGAGCGGCCTTGCGCGAGCGCGACGGAGGCGACAGGCGACTCGCGCCACTGCATGTGTGTCTATATATGTGCGTGTGTGTCTATAAGCCAGTATATATTCGCGCGCAAGTCGCAACTGTGTTGGTGTGTCTGGCGAGAATGTGAGAGAGCGCCCGTAATCTATACATAGACGACGCATTGCTCTATCTCTTTCTCCTTTGCTCGACTCAGGCCGCGAGTCGAAAAAGTTTTTCGGCACTGCTACGCTACACTGCAGGCGAGACTCTTAGCTCCTCCTGTTGGCCTCCTCTCTCTCTCTCTCTCTCTCTCGCTCTTGCTCTCTTAGACGGATGCTCGCCCGCCTATCTCGTGCCAATGCTCTCTTTTAGATATACGGCTATTAAAGGCCTGCCGGCGACTCTTTACGACTCCTATATACTTATATGCACGTCGTCATCATTTTCGAAATGATATTCGAGTACGATGGACTGTTTAGAACAATCTTTTGCTTGTGCTGGCTCGGTGATTCTGGATTGGCGATTAATTTAGACATTTTTTTTTTTGTAGATGAATGACAGACGGTTGGAATTTAACTTTTCTATGCGAGCAAAGTCACTTATAAGGGAAACATGATTCAAGAAGGATCTGTCTTGAGTCATGAACTAGTTGATCTAGACTGAGAAAAACTAAAACAACAGAATTTGTAACTTTATTGATTGGTAGAAGTATATAGACATATTATGCGCGATTATGCCATTCAATTGGATCTACATGTAGTGCACGGATTAATGTTCTCAATAAATATGATATAAAATACACCTTTTCATACTACTTGCACTTGAGTGTTTTCAATTAATCTCGTTTCTGAAAATGTTGCTAGAAACCCAGTGAACAAAGGCTTGAGTTCTTAGAAAGTTCGAATTATGAGAAATGAAAGATAAATTACTTGCAATTTACAAACTAGCGGGGCAGAAAGATTACGATACACGCTATGTACATCTTTATAGGAAGTTTCGGAAAAGGTTTGAAAAAACTTGCGTCAAATATATTACTAATGCTTATTTACAATATGTTAAAGACGGCATTTAAAATTATACCCAGGAAAAAAAACTTAATTTACGAGGAAAAATGTACACTTTATGTTCACTCCTCGGTGCGCAATGATGAATGCAGCTTCAACACGATAGCCGACATAAACTATCCTGAACACTGTTATTTGAATATTATAACTTTTTCCTTTCATTTTTATCACCGCCGAGTAATAAAACTGTTTCAAAGTGCTTTTTAAAAGATTACAAAATACAGCTTAATCTACTCCAGATGATAGATATAAAAAAAAGCCTTTCTTAACCGTTTTCCAAGACCAGTTGTGCACAAATTTATATTATATATACATGTGCCATTAAAATAGACCTAGTTCGAAAATTGTATATAAAATAAAATATACAATTATGACTTGGTAGAGAAAAAAATCGCCATCAACGAGTTGCAGTTTTACACGTTTAGCACGTAGGTAAATTATGTTGTAAAACTTACTATTTTATTTAGTACACGAAGAGACATGGGTACTCACTTTTCTGTAAAAACAATTATTATTTTACCTAAAACGACTATATTTGTATAATAGTAAATAAAGGACAGATTCTACTTTTTGCATTTTTGTTAAAATGATGAAAATTTTTGTAAAACAATTATTTTCCTAATTTAATGTTGAATTTTGAATAACCCTATCCTTGCATTATCGAAAAAGACCAAAATTATAAAGTATGAAAAGCAATTATTATTTTTATAGAGTACAGAAATTACCTGTTACCTATACGTACTTTTAAATTAAATGTTTAATTAAAAGATCTAAGCCAAAACATAACTCTTGAGAAAGTAGTACAATATAAACTTGAAGTTTTTTTATCAACTAAGGTCGAACTTAGTGTTACTTGAATAAAAAAAAAGTTAGTTAAAGATATTTTTTGATTTTAGCGGAATATAACCGCACCTATATCATAAAAAGTACTATTAATTTGAAATACCTTACTTTAGATGTACTAATAAATGTTTTAACTGGACCGTATAGGGAACTCCTGATCCAACTTCATATTTCTTTAAAAAATGTCTTGCGCAAGGGGATTTAATAAAATTTAATGTGCAAGTGAATCTAATGAATTGAATAAAAAATTTAATTCATCTAAAAAAGAGCAAATAATTACGTTTTACTTTTACTTTCACTATACTAAATGTATTTATTAATTAGAATAGAAAACATGATAATTCAATCATATTTTATGGCAATGCAACATTTATGTTTCATCAAAATATTAATTGCAAATTCAAATACCTATTAGATAACTACTTTGTTTCAAAACTAGGAATGTACCCAATAATTTTTAAAATCATCATAAAAGTGTCTTTAATAATAAGTATAAATATTAAAAGATTGCTTTTCTTCGTGCTTGAAATTATCGTAAAACTTTTCTTTTATCTACGTATTACTAATAACCTAAATCTTAAATTTTTTTAAAATCCTGACTTAATTATTAGGTATTTTATTACAACATATTTTATTTATGTGATATTGCTTTTATATTTCGTCGGTAAAAAGTGCATCATAGAAATTCCATGTCTTGTAAAAACCATTTTTTAATCGTATTGCGTAAAATTAGAATTATTATGAATATCTTACTTAAAATACATTAAGTTATATAATAATTATATTTGGCACGAAGCGGCGACGTCGGAAAGAACGAAGTTCTAGTTTTCTATGGTGGCCTATTTTACCGTAATTATTTCTTTTAACCAAGTGGTCTATTATACTAAACTATCTCTATACTTAAAGTATGACTTGATGTAGATTAAATCTCGTTCACGAAGTATATGATTGTTATTTTGTAACTGACAATTTTGAATAAAACTTGTATTATTTTCAAAATTTTATCTTCTAAAATATTTTGGAGTTAAATTCGAAAAATTATTGAAACAAGGTAGATATATGAAATTTGCTAAATCAACGAATGGAATTTTCTGTAATCCTTTGCTACAGAACAGTGTTTCGGAAAAAGGCAATTAAACATGAATATTAAATACAAGATTAGTCAGATTTCAAGTCACGTTTCAGTAAATGTTCTGAGCTTTTCGTTAAATAAAAGGCGGCAGAAAAAAAAATTAAACAAATATAATAATAAACACATTATAATAATAATATTTGTAAATCATAAAGGAGAAACACAAAGTGAAACTGGCATTACGAAGTAATTTCAGATGAATTATTATGTTATTATTGCGCATTCTTTCATTTTATCTGATACCGATAGTATCTTTAATTATATTTTTGACTTTTGAGTTTTGTCGAATAGTATTACATTTATCCGGTATTATTACAGATTCTAAAGCACTGATAAATTAGACAATTTTTTTCCCATTACGATGCAAACGCGAAAAACACTTTAACGTACAATTCAAACATACAATTTCTTCTTTTAGCCATCCATATCTCGTAGTTATATCTCAAAAGAAGACCTGTTTACACTATAGAAGCAACTTCGCGATAGTCTATTTGGAACACTATGACTTGGCTACTTGTGATTATTTTATTTGCGAACATTTATAAATATACGCGTCGAACGATGCACATTTACCACGCGAAAAAGAAAACTTTCAAAAAAAAAAAAACAACCAATAGCCTTTTTATTCTTTTGTCCATCCTCGATGTAGCTATACCGTTTCCACTGATGATAATATACACGAAAACCGAAAGTTTCGGTCAAGCGGCATAAAAAGAAGTTGTTCGCCTGTACAGCGATCCATTTACCTCCTCAGTCAAAATGCACGCAAAAGTCATCCCAATTTTGCTGTATACTGCACTGCACGCACACACTCACAAACACATACAGATTCGCTCTGACGTCGGGGGCTATTACGTCACACTGTAATTACCACGTGAGGCGGCTCCCCCAGCAGCAATGAATCTGCACATAGCGGCGAGTTGGAAATAAGCGGCATTTATCGGGCCGTCTGCATGGGTAAACAAAGCCGCAAAAGCCTCTCACTGCAGCTCGTCAACTCCGCATATGCCTTCTTCGTGGCACATAAATCCACGTGATTTTTTCCCCTCTCAGCTTGTTACACACACACACACATATATATATATATATATATTGTATATTTGCGTGAGAAATTCGCGAGAAACGCATAGTCGGTCTCTGATTCTTTTTCTCTCTCACTCTCTCTCTCTCTCTCTCTCTCGCGCGCGCGCGACGACGTCTTGAGAAAGAGCATAGAGAGAGAGAGAGACGCTTTAGTCTCGCGCGCGCGCACTCATGCTACGAATATTGGCCGCATCCCAGTGAACGGAGTCAAGTCCATTTCGAGTATTTACCCAGGCTAAATTTAGTGTGACAATGTCGGCGTGTATTAACTCTCTGTCGCTCTTAGCAGCGAGGGACAGAGACACAAAACCTGGCGCTTATACACGCATATAACATCTCCTGCAAAGAGACAGAGAGTAGAATATATATGTATATATATATATGTATTTGTACATGTATATTCGGGAAGAGAGAAGAGCGGGTAATCGCACGTGCTCCCGGCGACTTTCTTATCGGAATCTATACCCTCTGTCTCTTATCGTATCGTAAAGTCGGACGATCGCGTGTATGGTACATCGATAACCTTTTTTTTTGCTTATACACCAGACGCGCGCTAGTCTAGCTACATTCTGATGCATATAATCTATCGCGAAATTCTGGCCGATAAAATTTTTCGTTTCACTCGTGTGCTTTCTATTTATCGGACCGGTACGGTATCGGCCATTCTTAGAATAATGTTGCAATTGCCTTCGCGGTTTGTAAAACTGCACTCTCGCGGGTCTCGAGTGTGTGGGAGATTATGTGAACACGAGCTGTGCGTCGTCCGTTTGAGTATTATATATATATATAT
>UELV01084602.1:0-28666 GCA_900490015.1 Megastigmus stigmatizans | reverse complement strand
TATATATATATATATATATATATATGCCACTGCAGCAGCAGGAGCAGCAGCCTCGAGTCGAATGCGCGCGCTAACATGCGCCACTTAAATTATGACACGCACTGCGTGGCGCGCGGGCGCGCACGCGTTACATCCACTCGCCTGCACACGTGTTTCTCTCTCTCTCTCTCTCTCTCTCTCTCTCTCACTGTGTGTGTGTGTGTGAATGCGACATACATGTATATACGTGTATATAAATGCGAATCGGGAGACGCGGGCGAGTGTGATATCATTCCGCAGTTATAGTATGAGTCACACTATACTCATTGACAGGGCTGCAGCGCTAGTATATATAGGATTGGGCGATACGCCGTCTGCCTCTTGTGCAGCGAGACAATGCCCCGCCATCGCTACTCTCTCTGCTCTTCGACAAAGGAGGCTTTCGCCTAGTGGTCGCCATCTTATATATACATATATATGTTACACCCTGTGCGATGCTCTCTATGATGCTGTCTCCTCGATTATGTCTAGGTACATTATTTCTCGGACGTCATTTTTGGTCATTGCGCGGCGGACACCCGGCTTAAATGGAATTAATGATTTAATTAAAAAAAAAAAAAATTAAGCCATTGATCGCGGGCTGAGACCCTCCGCTTGTTTATTATATTTCTCTTAATTAAAAGAATATATTGAATGGTAGATTTTGGGAAATGGGAAGCTGCATCGCTGCTCCGAATACTAATACCAGTATGTAACGTTAGATTAAGTACAAAGATGGACTTTGTACATAAATAAGTGCGCCGAATAAATATAGAAGATAAATTGAAACCTTTGGTTAGAGGTTTG
This sequence comes from Megastigmus stigmatizans, assembly GCA_900490015.1. Classification (NCBI taxonomy): domain Eukaryota; kingdom Metazoa; phylum Arthropoda; class Insecta; order Hymenoptera; family Megastigmidae; genus Megastigmus; species Megastigmus stigmatizans. Next base: position 27,841 of record UELV01084602.1, on the reverse strand, counting down.
GGTCGAATTTACTCTCGCTCGCCTATTCAAGCATATACGAAAAATTCATTTCATAATCGTATCAAAACTGTCGACTCGTGACAGACGGTAATTGCGTTTAAATTATCATTTAAAATTTATACTTCATCAAAACTATTATAGGAAAGTTGAGTTAAATATAGAACGTCGTAAGTGGAAAACAGAGCTTTATCGATTGAACCGAGAGATTAACGATTCGGCTAAAAACGTCCTCGATGGAGAATTTCATATTTTTCCCCCCCTTTGTGATTTAACCACTCTGCCGTTGCAGTGACTCCATATTATACGTCGATGTTTTTGTAAACACATGAAAATTCAATAAATATCAACTCGCGCTCCCATTATTCTCCTCGTTCACCGCCGCCAACATTTTCCCTCGTTTATAATTTTTGCCCTCCCAACCTCGTTATATTATATACACTCTATCCGCCTCCAGTGTAGTTCTCTCACCTCACCTTCTCCGCCGACCCAATAAATAAGCCACATTTGCACAACATTATAAAATACGCATAGTATATCCGCGTGTACACAATTCGTCACACACGCGCTCTATGGTATTATATATATAAGCTTCGATCAATGTCAACTCCTTTCCCTCTATCTTTAACCTGTATACGCGATATATACAAGAGCTGCACGAGCTTAGTTTTTATCTACTTATTTACCTCTATACATCTTTATTTCTCTTAATCTGTCTCCTCTCTCGCTATTTTTGCTTCGACTCGCACTCGTCGCCTCTCTCTCGCTCTCTCTCTCTCTCTCTCTCTCTCTCTCTCTCTCTCCCGCAGGCCTTTTATTAACTTTCCGTCCTTCTTCCTCTCTTTCAATCTCGTCTCCCATTCCCGCTTCTCCCGGCGAATCTCTTTGCTTTTACCCTCGTTACTTCTGGGACCGGCATTTTTTCGTCTCCCTCTCTCTCGTCCCGATATGTGCAGCAACAGCAACAGCAGCAGCAGCAAATGTCGTACGGTGGCAGCGCGAAAAAAAGCGAAGAGAAGAGAGAAGAGAGAGAAGAGAGAGAAGAGAGAGAGAGAGAGAGAGAGAGCGAGCTTTTTGCCCATCGCTCGTGAATCGCACTGTTAACATCGCGTGCCGCCTTTGATTAAGAAGCGAGGAATCTGGAAAAGAAACGCGGACAAACTCGCTCATTGTGCTTTTTTTCGAATCGCTTTGCGCGAGCGCGCGCGTGCGCAGCTCTTTTCGGCTGCTGCTGCTGCTCTCGCTCTCGCTCTCGTGTATCGCGGCTGCTATACCGTATATATATAGTCAACTGCGTCGTCGTCCGTGTGGGTGTAAAAGTGCGCCGGAATTACTCAGCGCGCGCCTTTGCTTTCTCTCGCTGTACACTATTACGCGTTGCTATATGTATATCTAGAGCAAATATGTGTGTGCATTGAAACTCGTGGATTTACTGGGGTAATTACCGGCTGCGATATGTTTTAAATCCGTTTTTCTGTAGGAAAGCTACTAGCAATGTGTGTATGTGTATATGAACAAATTGTATACGCTTTTAATATTAGCTTCAAATGAGCCGTAAAAGTAACGTTACCTTACTTTCACTTACGGCTTTTATATTTTTTTCCTCCCAGCTACGAGAAATTTAATTAAAATTAACATTAATTATATGATGAAGGTACATGCGGGGAGATATGATTCGTTTAAAATTACTGTAGGTTTAATTAAGTTACGGATGTAGTTATAATCACGTAAAATTTCGGTACCTTTTTTTTTGGAGGTTCATTAAATTGTGTGTCAAGCATATGCTATAGCGACAATTGCCAACAATTTTGTAAGGATTGTAGAATTGGAATATACAATAAATCTATACATTTTCATATCTCAATTTTCCTATTATTTTCAATAACAAACACCTGTTTACAAAATAAAAAGGATCAAAATAAAAATTATATAAGTAATAAATACAAAAGTTTCTTCTTTGCGTTTTATATAAACAACAGGATGAAATTGAACGGAATCGACATCTCTCGCACTATAATCGCATCCACTAAATAACGTACATGTAGAGGTGCACAGTGCCAAGTCATTAAAAAAAGAAACGACATCTCAAACACACACACACTTTCCTAACTCGAACTTATCCTCTTTCGTATCCGCGAGCTCTGCACAGGAATAATCCCAACGTTATTTCTACGAGGCGACACAAAAGCCACGGCGGTGTGGTGCGCCTTGCGCGTTATAAATTCCGCAAGCGCGGCGAATCACTCGCGCTGAGCCGACGTAATTTATTAATTGACGCCGCGGCGCTGCGTTATTTGTCGCTTCGATCATGGTTTCTCAGCGCGAGCTGCGCACGTATATACGTTGCATTCGCGGGTTGGTGTCGGCCTGATAGACGCGATTTATATGTATGCCGGTCTAGTAGTCGCGAGCGAGAGTCTTGTTGTTAAAGGGCGAACGCGCGCTGATCTCTCTGTGTTACTATGCAACGATGTGACGCGACTGAGAATGAGAGTCTCTCTCACCTGGTGAATGCTCGTAATTTATACGACGAAGTTAAAGGCGATTTTAAGCGATTTTTTCCATCGTTAGGCTGTGATACGTTATTTTATTATAACGATACTTGCTCACTTTTCTTCTCGTCTCGACTTCTTTTGGACTTGAGAATTAGTTGGAAAATGTTCGATGAACAAAAAAAATATAAAATATTAAATTTCAGGCTCTTAATGAATGTTTTCTATACGTAACTTGAGCAAACACAAAGCAATTATTAATTTTTAAGATACAAAGGAGTCACGTTGATAGACATTCACACCAGTCACTGTATACTCCGGTGTAACGGCGTGTTACCTAACCTCGGCATACGTGAGCCAAAGGTGTACATGTGACGTTTAGAGAGTGCAAGGCTGTCCTGCCGAATGTAGTGGCCTGACGAAACGAGTATTTACAGGCATGCGCCTCGTGCCACCCACTACTATACGTGTTCCGATCGAATTTCGCACGGGACACATTTGGCGAACGTGAGAGCGAATCGAGATTTCGAAAATACGATTGTACACTTTCTTATTCGAATGCATTGTAAGCTTTTCGAGATTTACTTTATCAAGCGGTTAGTTTTCAATACAGTTGTATAAACTTGCAGTCGAATATCGAAAAGCCTAAATTCATGCATTTAGTGAAAGGCGTTTTCCTGGAAAGAATGCCTATTTGCTTTTTTTTTTCTTTCTTTTTTTTTCTTTTTTTTCTTAGGTAATAAAATGTAGCTACTACTTTCAATAATATAATGAAGGCATATGTCTATACGTATCGTAAAACATTTCTTAAACAAAAGATTATACAATCAGCTCGAGCACAATAAGATCTTGCGTACTTAATACTTCAAGAGTAAAATCTTTTCTAATTGCACTATTTTAACTACGATATAATATAACGTAAATAATTCGACAGACAGCATCGGGATCGCGACCGCGAACCATATAAAAAAAAACAAGAGATGAAAGAAAAAGTTAATTTTTTATTCATACACAGAACTGAGTGCACGTCTATTTATGAATATTTAGCATTATACAAATAGTAAGCTCGTTCGAGCAGCGCATAAATAACGCCATCAACAACTCGTAAAGCGGCTGACTATCGCGAGGGGAGGGGAGAAGAAAAGATTGCGTTATTGCACCACACGAGTCTGACACCGCCGCCGCCGTTGCCCCTATGGTCTAGGACCGCGTGCACTTGTAGCTTGTAATTGAGGTAAAAATTGCAACACAAACGACCGCTTCTGCAGAGAACTAAAACTACCAGCTGTGCTGAGCTCTCTCGGTGAAATATGCATACGAAAGTAGCTTCTCGAGTTATCGCGTGTGTATATATATAGCTGGTAGGAGTCGAGAGAAGAAAACTTGAAAAGTCGAGGGCAGCCGTTCTAACAGTCGCGCGCCTTTGGAAAGGAAGCCGTTCACACATATACACGTATACATATATCTAGTACAGTGCGTTCGCGTTATAGTCTGGCCTCGCCCACGCCCTTCGGCTATTAAATGACCGGCGTAATTCATATAGATCTCTCTCTCTCTCTCTTTCTCTCTCTGGTGTAGTAGAGAGAGCGCCGGAAGAATGTGGGACAGAGCCGCTGCCGTTGCCGCGTTGTGCTGCCCTTCTCGCGGTCAGGCCAATAAATCCCGGCATTATCGATATCAGAGGAGAAAGCGCTCGGGCGATTAGCTCACTCGACCGGTCTCTCTTTCGCTGCTGCTGCTGCTGCTGCTGCTGCTGCTGCACGGAATCTGCATGAGACAAAGGCGCGGAATCTCTCGGTGGGTCTCTGCCGCAGCCGCCGGCTAATTAAGCTCGAGTCCTTAGGCACGCGCGCGAGCCTGCACTGCGCACCGGAGGAGACGTTCTTCTTCTTCTTCTTCTTCTTCTTCTGCAACGTGTGTGTGTGTGTGTAGGAAACACTGGGGGAGAGTATGGATCGCTCTTCTCTCTGGGTATAATACCGCATTGGTCCGCATTAGCCTTCGTGCTATACACTCTATTCTCATCGTTAAGGATATATGGTATAAGCGAGTGGGAGGTTTAACGTAAAGAGAGTAGGTTATTCTGAAACTTTTTTTCGGGGGAAGGGCAGCTCTGTGCCTGTGGATAGCGATTGAAATTTGTTAATGTATAGAGTTTTGGCGATGATCTGGTTGCTCCGATTAGATGTGCTGCTGCAGGTTTCTCTTTTCTTCGTCGATGTAGGCCGGAAGTTACTTCATTAGCAGCGGGATAAATAAAGAAGTTGGCTTGATGGGATGAATTTTTTACTCGTTATAGAGAGTGTGCAATGGTTGGACTGATTGAACTACTTTTTTCTTGCTGAACGACGGGTTAATATAGCTTTAATTAAAATCGCATATATCCTTTTTAATGTAAGAGCTTCCTCTTCCTTTTTCATTTCTACATTCTATACTGAGAAATCAGCCCTTTTTCTTGGCACAAATGCACACTCCTTATCGTATACCCATAGTTTCATTTTCCTATTCTGCGCTTAGATGGATCGTTAGATTTTGACATTAAGTAAACGCCGCGGATCGTGTAGGCAGGTCTGTTGCTTTAATAGTCATGCAATCTTTGGGATTTTTCATCACCATTGTTAAACGTTTTTATCTGATCAATTAATGTGTTTTTTAATTATATTCTCTAAAGAGGTAAACAACGGGAAGATATAATCTTGGAAAAAGTATTTAATATATTACCCACGGTTTATTTTTCACTTATACATACTTCGACTTCGTTACCATTTGCCAATTTTGCGTTCGAATATAGGCAGATAAATTGTTTTTTTTTTTTTTTTTTTTTTTATCAATTCACTAATAGCGAAATAAGAACGTGTACATTCTTATATTTAAAATGAGTCACTTCGCGTCGATTCAGCATCCAACTTTCTGATCCGTATTGTCAGTTCTTACGGCGGCGCTGATTGTATCGGGGCACCGAAACTTTCGATAACAAATTTTTCTGTTCGAGTGAAAGTGTTAGCCACGAAACTTATTAAATAATATTACCATACCGCGCTGTGTACGATTCGATCTCTAGTTGAGATAATGGCGCATTTCTCATTGTTAATTAGAAATATTAAGATGATGTAGTGGACGTAAGAGTGGCGCGACGAAACGGAATGATGTAAGAATTAAAAAGTTGACTTCTGACACATTACACGACGCGCCAACATTATTTGGTAGATTAAAATCGATGTACGGTACGTGTATGCAATTCTTTCCATATATATACGCAGATATCTTACATAAAAGCAGCTTAATTAAACACTCTCATACCAACTCGTGCTTTACCTTCATATATAGCAATGAAATAATTGATGAAAGAACGTCTAGTACGAGCACCGAAACATTAGGCATAAATCGCAGCCAACAACTACATTACGGCCAATGCGAACCGTGCGCACTCGACGTTTTCTACGAAAGCCTCATATCAAAACTGCCGATACTCGGGCCACCGCTGAAACCATGTACAAGGAGCATTTAGGCGCATATACTCAATATCGCCGAGTACACGCCCAGATTAAGACAATAGCGGAATATCCACGAAGATCGGGAAATAAACGCGCCGCGAATTTCGCTGCATTTATCGGTATACCGGCTCACTTTCCGTGGAGTCCTCCCACGGATTATATGAACCGCTGCGAGCGATGCGGGATCGGGATATCGATCGATCGATCGATCGATCCACACTGGACGATGATGCTTAGCGCTTACGTAAGCCATCATAATATCATGCGAAAATACAATCCACCTTCTTGTACCCGCCAGAGTTACGACTGTGTTGCTGCTGGCCGCGCACGACTGTCTGTCTGATTTATCTGTGCCCTGGTATAGCAGCAACGGCGGTAGAGAGAGAAACTTTTACTCCATCACGGCTGGCAAACGTCGACCTCTCCTCATAATGATCGCCCGCGCGCCGCGCACACCGTCCCATTTCTCTCCTCTGATCCACCATAGAGCTGCTCCCCAGGCTTTCTTCTCTCTGGCTTTTTTTTTCGTCGCTGGCTACCGATTTCTACCGAAGCAGGATTGACGTTCTGTCAATGCAGAATATATATATATATATATATGTCGCAATGGATGTGTATATAGTTCGATAAACCTTGCCTCGCGGGTGAAAAAATAAAAACAAGGACGGTGCGTCTCTCTTTTTTTTTTTTGGTCAATCGATATCTGCGTGTTCCTGTATGTAAATTTACGCGTGAGAAGGTTGCCGATCGGCGGCTCTGCATAATGTATTTCAACTTTAATTAGTTATCCAACTTTGTTCGGCGTTTAGCAAAGAGACGCCGATAAAGTTGAACTGGCTCGAATCGCTGCGACTATACGTTAAACATTAAATATTGCGCGCACAATTATCAATTCCCGTCGAACCATATATACGCGAACTTACGGCAATTTTTATAATAAACTGCATCACATACAGATAAGCCGTTAGTCAGCGATATCACTGTATCTGCGAAAGTGCAGCACACCTGATATCGCGGTTTAATATAACGGGACGATAATATTAGAGGTCCTGGCGGGGTTGATAAATTAAAAATCTCTCCTTATATTTTCCAGCTCGGCATATCTCTCGCTTGGCGTATTACGCTCTCGTAGATTCGCGTGCGCGTCGATTTATTACAACGGCTATGTAGCTTGTGTGTGTGTGTGTGCAGGCGCGCGATCGCGGATTCCGATTATGACACTCGCCGTTCGAAGAATTCAGCTTGAGCGCGCGGCCGGCGTGTAAAGATATTTAATGAATGTAGATGCCGAGCGATTTCTGCAGTGCATGTGCTGCCCCATGTCTGTGCAGCTCTCGCGATTGAGTCGTTTCGCTACGATAACGCCGCCGTAGACTTAGCCACATGCCTATATAATGTGGAGCTCCGACGCCCCGTCGTTTGATTTAAATTAATTAATGACGCGTGCGCACAGGTTCTGCCCAGGCGAAAAAGCGAGCTTGGAAATATTTTGATCGGTTCGGTTAATTTATTGCGCGCTGCCGATTTTCCGTGCCGATTGTATGTAAACGTATATATAGGGTCTTGATCTGTCAACTGGAGCCGATGTCGAAGGATGGAAATAAGTGCAGTTGACGCGAGGATGTAAATTTAAGGTTCGGTATGTTGTGATATATACTTTATGAGGTTGCGTTGAAACGCGACACTTTTTCGATCTGTCTGATAAATGTACATACTGAATATTTTATACTAATAAAATCAGGTAATTGGAAATTACTCGACAAATTATCAGATTAATTTATACTTGAAATTTATGAATGATCGATAATAAAATGAATGCATTAAGAGCAGTTTAATTATGAGATAAATAATTGAATTTTGCGATAATCGGTAAATCGACTTGAATTGGCTTCGTGACTCGAGAAATTTATAGACACAGTAAAAATTATTTACCGATGGGAGAAAGTGCTAAAAGAAATAAGTATGTGAGAACGAAGTAAAGAATCTGCAAAATTCATTTAGCAAGACAATCATCGGAAAAACAATTACGTAGTTGTACAATTAATGAGTTTTGCAGCTCCAATCACACGTGACTGCAAACGAACTTGTATTTTCAAAAGGATCGTTAAAATCAGTGGCAAGTAACAAAAACGAGCGAGAAATAAAAAATAGATTTACGAGTGCGCATATACCGCGCACTGTGATTTATACAAGCAAAGAGTCATGTACACATCCACACACACACACACACATACGCATATGATCGCACGCAGAAAAAAAAAGTCACGCGTACATACAAGCGCTTGGGCGACGAGAAAAAATGTTTGTTTCTCGATGCGTGACGAGCGGCGCGCTGCTACATAATAATATGCCGTGTTCCCCTTTTTCGGTAAATTTCACCGACGTATAACAGTCCCCTGCCCTCTTTTCGTCTTCCCTCACACACCATATACTCCACGACTCGTTTTTCCCCATATATATAACCGACTAAACGAGACATTTGGCTCCCGTTGTCGGAATGTGTCTCGCCAAAAATGGCCTTCTTCGCCCTGCGCTACAGTCATCGAAGAAACAGTCATCAGGCCGCTACCAGTGCCTATATATATATATATATATATATACATACACAGAGCCAAAGCTTCGCTATTCGCGCGGTGCAGGTGAAAACGCACCGTCAAAGAGGCGAAAACACTGGAGTATATACCGCATGCAGGACGCGTGTGGTGTGTACAGCAGCTGTCGCGCGAGAGAGATGCATACACGGATAGCCAAACCTGGTGGTGGTGGCGTTATAAAGCGATCCGATTGATTTCGTCACTCGTCGTGGCTGGTTACCGCCGCCGCGACGGTGCCTTTTAACGATCGCCCTGCAAAACTTCGCTTTTTTCGAAAACTCGCCGCGACCGCCGCCGTCGTCCTTAAAACGACCTTGCCGAGGTGTAAAAAACGTGTCCAGCTGTCCGCGTTTATATCCCGCGATATATGTTGTCTGACTCGGATGAAACGAGTGCGTTGTATTATATATATGGACATTTTTGAAAGTGAAGACGTATATCGAGTTGGTTGTGCGGGACGACTTCGTTAATGTGTCGTACAGAAATACCATACTCTCGCCGTTGGATTGTACAGGTGTGGGCCGAGCGAAATGACGCAATTTCACCGCGGCGTCGTCAACGTTTTTATGCCCGTTTATCGATGCAGCCTGCAAAGAAATGCGTTTAGCTGGGCATTTGCAAATACGCTCTTATAGTCTCTTCGCGAAAAGAAAAGAGGAAAATTTATTATTTGACATTATACATAGAGAAAAATATTCAATGCACGTTGCACGGATCGTTTGAGACATTTCATGCAAAAAGGTGAAAGCTGTACACTTGTTTGATTATAAATTTCATTCATGAATGCATTCGTTAATGCTATTCAGTCCACAAAAATTTATACGTAGGGAAAAAGTAGGCTGAGCGAAATTAGTCATTCCGAAAATGTAAATGTCGCTTGATTCATTATATATACCACTTGCTGCATGTCGCGCTGTTGCGCACTATATATATTTGAGTTTGTAGCGAAACATACTCGAGATGAAAATATACTCAAAAATTATGCTCTAAAAATCTTTTTTGCAGTACGCAATTCTCGTACTCTTTATTCAACCCTATTTTTAGTTCCGAGTCTTTTATTCATCTTGTACGCCATTCTAACTGGACATTTCGTACTAAATTATTCGTTATAAAAAAAAAAAAATTATCTTCATTGACAATGCCATAATCGCGAGTCATGGTGTAACTGTAATAAACGTCGATATATCTCCGTATAAACACGACACAGCTCGAAAGAGCGCACATTTTACGGTTCCTCGACTGGTACACATTCCCCCCGTTAAGTTAAATAACATCGCACGCATCAACACTTTTTGTTATCGAATCATCCTAGGCCACAATATTGCAGCCAGCATATCGTATTAGACAAGAGAGGGGGAGTCGTGACGAACTAATAAATAACGCTATCTAACACACGGGTCCCGTCCACTCGATATCCGCGCGGTATCTAATCATATTAATTCGTTCAGGAAATTAAAATACCACCGAGAGCCCATACGGTGAATACCATACGAAAATTACTATAGGCGTAACAGGCATCTGTGTAACCGCTTACACCGCTCGCCACGATTAGATAAAAAGACCGCCGAGACTAGACCAACGAGAGGGAGCAAAAAAAAAAGCATCACCCGGCTTCTGCAACGCGCTCTATTGATATAAAAACACTCGGTTATGTCGTGTGTGTGTGTGTACAATCAAACCGCCCCCCTATATAGAACAAAAAAAAAAGAAAGACCATCCACCCCTGCGACGACGATGGCATTCCAGCTTCCCGCTGTCGATACGCAATATATACCTTGTACACGCTATGTACTTTCTCACAATTTCGTCACGGCCACAAATCGTCCCCCGCCGCTCTCTCTCTCTCTCTTCGACGACAGATAAATCGTATAAATTTGAGGAAAAACGTAAGGAGAAATGCAAACAGTATCGATCACGGGACCCGGACAGACAGTGTGTTGCGAGAGAGAGAGAGAGGGAGAGCGGTTCTGTAAATGAATGCCACTTGGTCGACTACAGGCTCGCACACCCGCGAGCAAAGAGGATTATTAGACGAGTGTGATAAATGACCTGCAGTGTACGCGAGGGAGGTATAGCCTCTCTTTCTAAACATCCAAGTAGGGGGACTGCGCGACTACTGCCGTTTGGCCAAAACGCATATAATAACGCGTGTGCTGCTCCCTTCGCGCGGCGAAAACACTCTCTCGCCTCGCTCTGATGCAGGACTGGTTTTTCGACCGAGCGTCCGGACGAGCTCGAGACTCGTAAGCCGCCGCCACAGCGCGACCACCGAAACGAGATATATATATACGTAGCCGAGCGATTTCGTGATGCTTGCATTCCGTAGGAGAAAGAGAGAGAGAGAAAGAGAGAGGGGAGAGCATTGCCCTAGACCCGGGCCCATCTGGAATAATAGAATACCATTTGCCATTGTGCAGCAGCTCTCGTTTCGAGCGCACGTGGAGCAGCAGTGGCTCTCGCTCATAGACAGAAGAATCGTGTTCCGAGGGGGATACATACGGTGGGGGCTAGGCCTAGGCCAAAAAAAATGTTATATATTCGGGCGCGTTACGGAGCTGGAAAAATGATTAAGCGAGAGAATGAGAGAGGGAGAGAGAGAGAAGAGGTGAGTTCAGGCTGTGTGTGTGTGTGTGTGTGTGTGGCGAAAAAATGCTTAACGGGGCACACGGCGACGGCATGGTATATTATAGCGGGAGAGAAAGCGAGATGGAGAGAGAGCCGGAGATGGCTGGTCGAGTTTTTAGAATGGAATGCATGAATGAGAAAGAGAGGAGAGGAGGACGCGCGCGTGCGGCGCGAGAGAAGTCGTGAATGAGGAACAGCGATGCTATGTAAATGTGGAGCAGCCGCGAAGCAAAGCTATACGAGCGTGTCGCGCCGCTCGCGTGGCTCAAAACTTTTTCGACTAGAGCTCGAGCTCGTTCGCCGCCGCTGCTGCTGCTGCTGCTGCTGCTGCTTTTTTGTTCCTCTCGTATACTCGTGAAAGATACGGTGTTTCGCGAGATGTTTTATCGCTGGAAAAGCTACGGCCTCGATGTTTATTAAGAAAATTACAACCGAGAGACTTCGAGAAATTGAATTATACAAGGAGATGTGGAAAATTCATAGCTCGTGGATATATAGCATTATGAGTCTTACAAAGGAACTGATATCTCGGTATTATAAAAGTCCAAAGAGAATAAATAAAAAGCTATATATATATATATATATGTAGGGAGAAGGAGCGCGAGATATAGAAAAGGCATTGAAAGAAGGCATAGAAAATGAAAGGACGGGTGCATGTATACATATATATGTATACACGGCCAAGAGAGAGAGAGAGAGAGAGAGAGAGAGAGAGAGCAAGAGAGGAGTCCGAAGGATAGAAAAAGCTGGTATATACATGTATAAATGAAAAGAAAGCTAGCAGCATGAGTGCTCCAGAGAGGCTTATAGGTCTCTCTCGCTCATAATACCGAGATGCCCAATAGGGTCGGCATTATTATTTTCTGCCCTATTCCACTGTCTCTCCCACACTCTCCTCCGCCAGCAGCAGAAGCAGCGTTACGCGCCGGATTACGCGGTTCGTCCGTCCCGTGTATTTACCAGGGGCATTATATATGGAGAAAAATGCCTCGAGTGTGCCACCGCCCAGTACCGGTGGAGCTGCATCGCACACACACACACACACACACACAAAGACACCCGAAAAAAGATACCGAGAGATGCTGTTTTTCTATCGTATACGTCAGATTATTTAACCGCAACGGATAAGATGGGATATAATATGTTGGCGTTCGAGTGGTGGCCGTGTGTCATCGCTAGGCGATGCCTTTTTCTTCCTTCGATCTGCTCTTTTTGCTGGCTAGATTTTATGGGAATTGCGGAGCTGTTCTTCGCGTTATTCGAATATGATTGACAAAGCGAGGTATTTTTGGTGATTGATATATTATAATATTGACCTGATTACGTGCAAGTGTATGAAAATGCATTGAATATAAACATCAAATTGAGATTGCGTAACGATCGAGAAACGCAGCTTGTTTGTTATTTCTCAATCGCTCTATACATGATAAACATTTATTATTGATATATGTTTAATCAATTTACGAGTTAATTGGGTCTGCTGCTACAAATAAATGCCCAATAAACATTACGTGTGTAGTTTAATAATTAAACAGTAATACGCCATGTACAGCACAATCACGGATCGCATTGCACATGCATCGACTTGCTTAATCGACATAAAAAGTTGGTATACTACAATTGCAAGTATATAGCCCTCGCATCATCTTATACACGTACATGAATGTATACTCAGCCAAAAATTGATATCCGTTTTCGATTTAAAAGGTATATACTTTATACAAAAATGATAAATCTCTCGAAGCCAAACAACATCGAGCAATAAATTCACCAAATATAAACTTTCCCTTTACACACACGTAAATTATCGTTTGAATAGAAATAAATATCTGATAGATTGTTTACGGAATTTCGTAATCCATTGTACAAATCCTCAGGGTCAAGTTCATAATACCTCTGAATATCCATTCAAGAGGAAAAAAAAGGCAACATTCCCCATCGAGTTTTCTTCGTTCCCTGGAAAATTATTCCAGAGGTAGAGAGAGAGAGAGAGAGAGAGAGAGAACATTTGTTGGGTGCGTATATGCACAAGAAAGTATAAATTTTCGGCTTTTGAACGGTTGGTATAGAGTGGACCGTAGTCGTTCAATAAAAGTGATTTCTCTCGTCCGTGAGACATAATGAGCGAGTGAGTATATAGAAGGAGCTTCGAGTACTGCAGCCTAGACTCACTCACACTACACACACACACACACATTCACACAAATCAATACGAAGAAGAGGAGTAGGATACGGCCGTGGCGTGGGTCCAAAAACACAATGCTCGAATTTCTCGAAGGAAGAAGGGACCGGCCGCTCAGTGGCCTCTACGGGGCTTTTCCTCCCTCCGAAACCTATCGCGTATCGCCGCTTCGAATCTTCCTCTCTTTCATTTTAAAACATCGGACCCTGCACAGAACCGAGGGTTTTTACACACACACACACACACTCACACACATACGGGTATACACTTACACACGGCCAATGGGAATACAACAATGACCGCGCAGCACGCGGACGACGAGTCTTCTCAGACTTCATCCACTTTCTCTCTTTCTGCTTCGTCATTCATTCTCTTATCGTGTATATGTACGCTCGTTTTTCTTTTTTTTTTCTTCTTTTCAACCGGTATACGAGGTTTTTTTTTGCTGTTTCTCTCTCACTCGCTCGCCTATGCTTTCGCCATCCTTTCGACTTCTATGTATACATACACACATATATTTATATATATATATATATATATCCTTCTAGGCCTTTTTTTTGTTGCTCTTCTAGGCCTGCTTTATGTAATTGCGCTCAATTTATTTTTCGATTTGCTTTTCTATCGCCAATCTATTTGTTTCTTTCCCGTTTTTTTTAATTAAAGTTTTTTTTTCCACCTTAGGCTATAAACGCCGCCTGTATACAGATACAATCTATCGTTCGCATTTTTACCTTTTTCTATAACAATTACAGTCATGTAATAACAGCGATGGCGGTATGCAGATTGGAGTGGACCGCAATTTAATGAATATTTTCTAATGAGTATTTTCAATTTTCAATCGTCGGGTTGATAAGGAACATCCATTTTTTTCGTTGTCATGAGACGGCGCGTATTATAAACGATAAACGATTCGTTTACTATAGACTTTTCAGTTAAATTTACACCAAAAACATAATTTCCTGACACTGGAACACGTATATAGCAGAATGAGTATAACGCACTCCCTATTATTTCGTAGATTAAATTAAACCTCGCGGCCAGGAGCGACAGGGGAAAATTGTACTACATAAAAGACGAACTCATATAATTACGATTAAAATAAACGGCCGAGAAAAAGGCTCTTCACAAATATCAAGTCCCCAATCTTACTGAAAGTCTACCTCTGCACCTCGCGTATTATCATTTTTCTTCCCCACGCTTCTCGCGTCTCGTCTCGTTTATTTCACGTCTCCTTCTCCCGCGCGCGACAAAACAATGCCGCGGAAAAGTGAACCACGTGATGCGGCACCGCAGAGGGAGCAATGCGTGACCAACACCTCCGAAAAGGACACACTCGTCCTAAACGCGCGCATAACGCAACGTAGCAAGAAGGAGGCGAGAGACTTCGATAGTGAAAGTATTATTGTATGGATGAGAGGCACGAGTACATACATATATATATATATATATATATATATATAGGGCCTCGAGGCTGGGAAGAGTGGCGGCGAGTGAAACAGCTGGCCATTGAATGAACTTTAATTAGCTCCGAAGCGTGAAAAAAACTTAAATCTTCAATTTGATTTTATTCTTTGGCCGTTATAATGAGAAATAGGCCGCTACACTCGTTACACACAAACTTATGGGCCAGCGGGGTTTCGTTTCTTATTTTTTTTTTTTTTTTTTCGTTCGATTTCGATAAATCAGGGCGACGGTGATACGTGAATTTATTATTTGTTGAAATACGAAATGACTGCGTCCAAGTATATCTTATATTTTTATCAAGTTTCTGTATGTACAAATGAATGGTGGCACGGAGTGGGATTCGGAAGGATTATAATAAGCTGTACAAGTTAGTTTTTAATAAGGTATTAAGAATTTATATTTGATCGCGTCACGGTCTCTATTAAATATTTACAATCACGCGGGTCAGATCTCGAGTGGCGCGCGCATATATAAAAGCGGTTGCATTCGTCATTCAAACCGACACCTCACCTCGTTACGAATCTAAATTCTGCATTATCTCCGCACGATCTATCCCATCAACTTTTTACACACATCTAATTTGAAACACAACTCGATTTCGGACAAAACGCAGGAGGATACCGTGTAGGCGTTACAAAAGCCACTGGACGCGCCGTCGCTTCGTAGGAAACCTGTCACGCGGCTAAAAACAAACCACGAGAGCTGCATAGACTCGCGCACAACACACGAGGACAAAAATTTAGCGCGGCCCCCTGCCAAACGAAGCTGCCGATAAAAGAAAAACAAAGCAGCCCGCGCTATGCGTGTATCTTCTCTCTTTATACCTGTCAAGTCGAAATCAGAAAAACCGATCGAGATATACAGAAGAGGCGCGGTCGAAAGAAGCGCATATAAACGAAGAGCCGCAAAAAAAAGAGGGGTATATAGAGAGCGAGACGCAGAGGAGAGAATAAAAGAGGGGAAAAAAAATCGATTCTCTCGCAGCTCCCATTGTTCGTTTGAATGCGCGCACGATGGGCACGCGAAGATTGGCTAATAGCTAATAGTCGATGGCTAATGGAGGTATCGGCGTGAGGCCGCAGCCGCCGCAGCCGCGTATATAGATTCGAGAATATCGCCCGCCGCTGGAGCTCCTACGCAAAAGACTCGCTCTCTCTCTCTCTCGTCTCAGTCGCGATCGGTGTTGTACAGGTTATCGAGAGCTAGGAGCGGGATATAAAAGGATGGAAAAAGGTGCACTCTCAGCGTGAAATAGATGGAATAACTTAATTTTTGGGACGGCGAAAAAGGAGGAGCGCGCTAATGGCCTTTGTCGTGGGGATAGAATTCTCAAGGTTGTTGTGGCTTATCGATCCAGACGTTTTTTTTTTCTTTTGGCCGATGATTCCTTTGCACGGCTACTACACTGTACAAAGAGAACGAGCTTTGCACAACACCATGCAGACGCACTTTTACGAACAGTGGGGTAATTTATGCGCCGAATTTCTTCACAGATCTCGGAAATTAATCTGAATCGAAACGAGACTAGTTTGCCATGTCCTCGGCTTGAACTGTGTATATTCAAATTAAAAGAAATTTCCCTAACCGAGGAATTTGCGACCACTTCCCTGGGTATCATTAAAATTTTATTATACACACCGCGAATTAGCAAGTAGCGCCAGTCACTCGACTCTTTAGACTCGCGTACAAGCTACACTTGATTAATTCGCAATAAAATCCGAGAAACTAGTTTATTGCCTCGTCCCGTAGGTCTTTAAAAAATCGTATCCGCGCACATTTTTTTTCCTCCAGAAATTTAATTTATCAAATAACGTATAACGGCAGCCCGTAAATATCAAAGGGGGTATATGATACATACAAATGTATCGTCGAATCCTAAGGTATAATAGAGAGAAGATGAAAAAAAAAAGGAAAGAAAGAAAAAAAACGGTAGGCTTCGCGGGTAGCCATCGTCGCCGTCGGCGCGGCAGCAGCCGCAGAAGCGAGGCAAGGTCGAAGCCACCGCTGCTCCGCCGAGCGATACGATCCGCAACGCTTGATATATATATATATGTGTGTGTATGCTCGCGAGCGATCCACTGTCTCGTCGAGGTGAGTCCCTTTTGCGTATTTATGCGCGCTCTGCACGTCTATATATAACATAAAACACACGCTCGCGAGGCTCTCTCTGGTGATACGTAGGCGCGATAGGCTTGCGGAGCGATTTCGAGAGTTCGATTTCTCTCTCTCTCTCTCTCTCTCTCTCTCTCTCTCTCTCTCTTCTGTGTATGTGAGAGCGTATACCGATTCTATTCTGCCTCGCGGGACACGCGGCGCAAAGAGTCTCGATGCCTTTCTTTTGAGAAGTTAATCCTGCGCGCGCGCGCGCGCGTCTCGGCATTCCGAGACGAGGGGATCATCGGTCGCGATTGTGCGGTTTGAACCTGTTCCGTGGCTGCTGTTGCCGCTGCTGGACGCTGCTCTGCTCCTGTTGCAGGGACGCTGCAGATCTATGGGCTCCTTCTTCTATATGTATCTCTCGCTCGCTTTTCTCTCGCTATGCTGTGTTCTTGGATTCCGTGTTACTTTCGAAGAGGGGTGCGAGGAGCGAGTTTTATGTGTCATACGGCAGGAATAATAACGAGCGTAACGCTTCGACTGAATTGGGTTGTACAGGAGGAGAGGGATATCGTTATTGGTTTATACAACTGGATTTGGTATTGTGCCGCTGTTTCGAAGATGATCGGCGTGATAATTGTCCTTTGAATGTGGAAAATGGGATATAGGATCTTTTGGGAAATATGAAATATGTTTTAAGAATAGCCTCTGTAGGGTTCGAATGTGTCTTTGATACAGCAGGTTTATGACTCGGATACGCATATTATTATACAAGTGACAAATTTAAAAAAATGTTTTCTTATTTATAGTCATATAATATTAGTCATAAAATCTTATTTTATTTGTACACCTTAATATTCTTGTATCTAACTATGCTCATATTTAAATTTTACAAAGTACAAAGTATAACAAAATTTTAAGACGCATGTTTAAAAAAATCTTTAGAAAGGCGAATGACTGGCGCTCAAATAGTGCTGTACTATCGTACAATTTGTATTAATAATGACGATATTACTTCACACCAATCTCGCAGGTCCCGGAAAGTTTGCACCTCATAAAAATAAACTCGTCAACGAACATCGAACCTCGATCGCAGCACATTAAACACTTTCAAACAACTTCACTTTTACGCTCCAAAAATTTAACGACCCCGCGGAAAATGTTCAAACTGTTTACTTCATTTTGCAATTATCGTTTATGTAATCCGTGAACAAAAAAAGTGTTTGTCGAATCATAAAAATGTATATCCCGTATCTCGTCTCTTATGTACAATTTCTAACGTGAGGTTATCTTTTTTTCTGTTTCAGGTATGTTGCTAACCGATCTACATTCGTTATACACAACTTATTTTTAATTTTTCCACATCTTGGTGAGTTACGATAATTGTACTTTATCTAGAAGGTGTTTTCATAAAAAGTTCACATTTTAAAATAATCAAGGTACCAGCGAATAATAAGTTACATAATATTTCTTCGATAGTGTAAGACATCGCCCATGAAAAATTGTGCGCAATTGTTGTCGGTTCCTGCAAATATTAATTTACAATTTTTTTTTCTCCCCTCCGCAAGACTTAGTCTTTCTTACTCTCCACACCAGCAAAAGACTAAGGCTAAAAACGCATCCCTCATCGGAAAATCGAACGTTTGCCTATATAAGCGCAAAGGGTGACTCTCCGCACACGTATATCACTCATAACGCGTCACGTCAGATATACAATAACGAAGGATACCGAAAGCAGACCATCAATTCATCCTCGTACCCCCGGCGCCCGTTAAAAAGCGTCAAAAGCCATCGTATTAAAATCGTGAGCAAACACATCGCGCGTCTCCCCTTATCACCCCAACGACCATCGATTCGTCATAACTGCACCGCTCCGCTGTTTGCCCGCGAAACATTTCGTCTTCGAAAGTCTTTGTACAACAGCTATATACAGCTACTGCGCGGTGTCGATAAAGAAAACGTAGCCTATGCTCGCGATAATCTCGGCCATTAGGGTCATCCTTGAACAACTAAGAGAGGGACAGCTCCCTGAATCATCCAGACAGGCTGAACAAACAAAGCCACGAATTTTGTCACTGCACGAAAGTCGAGAGAAAATCCGCCTGTGTGTAGCGCATGGCTTCCTCGAGTACCTGTCACGTGCGTTTCGGTGAAAAAACGTATATATATATATATACGGGGAGTATAGTAGCCTGTCAGTCAACTCGCTTATACCATATAGCTGGGGATAGGCAGTTTCCGACGAAGTGTATTACCGAGGCGTTGGTATACCGTAATGGAGTGCGACAGAGGTTGCTCTTGGCACCGGTGAGGTGCGTCCGACTTGTTTACTTGGGACTTTCCTCTCCTGCAGCAAGGCTTTTCTTTGCGACGCTCGCTGCTTTTCGCGCATATGGCCGATAGAGGAGGCTGGCTTGTTTACGCGCGGCGGGGACACTTTTGTGTGTGCCAGTGCATCCGGGGAAGAGAAATGCGCCTTGATGGGAGGAGCTGCTGCTCAGCCCTAATACCTTGGATTTTCAGGATTTGCGGAATGCTCGTGAGATTGGATTATACGTTTGACGCTTTTGTATATATGATCGCTTTAAAACGATTTGCATTGTGCAGTTAATAGAGGCGAGGACCTGTCGCTTATGGGACTCTATTGAGGATAGTGTTTGTAAATGAATGCACAATATAAATAGCAATTTGCGCGCTTTCGCCCCGAAATCCTGCGTTGCAAAAATCATCTTTTTGTACAGTGTATATATATACATAGTAATAAGTACGCACACCTTACGGTAAATAAAGGTTCGAAAGGCAAAAATATCTATATCGATGATTACGAGGCTGTAACAAAGCTGGAATTTTCGTTAAAAACCTTAGGAATCCCCTCATAGATCGCAATTTATTAGCATAAATTACGCCGGCGAAACATTTTCGCATGCATTCGCGATCCTCAAAGAATTTGTGCACACCGAGAGGCGTGCATTATTATATGCATCAACAAAACACCCGCCTACAAAATACTGTAATCCTCCTTATTGTTAGGAAAATTAGGGTTTGGAATTTAGCAGCAGCAGCAACAGCAGCAGTGCACTGCAACGGCTTATCTTTTCCAAGAAAGTCGAATATCTCCTCCTTTGCCGATGTTCTGCTGGTGCGCAGGTAGCGAAGTAAACCGTCAGACGAGGACGCCTTTTTCTTGCATTCTTCGCGAAATGAAGGTATATATACGAGGTCGAGGAATGCAATAAAGTAATAAGCTATTACGATCCATCAGGAGACAATAAACATATTATTGCCATTGTGATATATTAATGTGTATATACGCCCGAAGCTCGTCTGGCACTCATATACCACCCATCCTGCATCAGTCGAACGAATTCTATCGGAGCGGGCACATAACAGTAACACGACGTGCAATAAAACAGTCCGCACATATATATATATATATATACATCACATATATAGCTTTGCGAGCTTAACCTATAACGGTTTATCCCTAAACAAAGGATCTCTCGACTATATGGATAATGATTTTCCATCCGCGTCGTTTTACTCGCTATACGCTCGAGTCGCATTTATCAACACGATTATTCCTATCAATAATATATCCGTATAAGAGCACCGGTGCCGCCATTCGCCCGATACAAAAGATTCTCGCTCGCTTGCGATCTTGCGCGAGCGTTTAATGACGCGCGAGCCACCGCACAGGTATAATACGGAAGTGCAAATCGTTATATGCTCTTGTATAATGGTAATGTTTAATTTGAACGAGCGTACGTTTTCTAGGAGAGAGCGATGTATCGGGTCAGCGGATACACGACGGATGGTGTGTGGATAACGTCGTAGGAGCGGATATATGTATATGTTTGAGGGCGATTTAAAGAGTCTCGATCGAGACTCGAGTCGCACACGTACAGAGCGTGACTCGACTTTATTAAAGCCGCTCAATGCGGTGAGCCCACCTTAAAGTCCACTAAGCTCTTCTATTCTCGCGCTGCTGCGTCTTTCTAATAGGCCCTCATCTCTCTCTCTCTCTCTCTCTCTCTCTTTCGTTTCACGAGAGCTCCGGCTCAACTTAGCCATAGGAGCGAGACGGAGAATATCTCAGCTTTGTTTTTCACTCTAACTCATCCTCGGCTCTTATTTTTCTTCTCTGTCGACGCTGTCGTACCTTCTACTCTCTTTTTTTTTGTTGTTGCGGTGGTAGAAGAAATTTAATTAATTAAGCGACTCGTGAACCGCGTTTAATTTAAGAAAGTTCGAGGTGCACGCATTCGAGTATACTTCTTTCATTTGGAATATAATTATGAAAGGGAAAAAACTGTTCCTTTTTCGTGAAGATCGAAGCTGCAGCGCAAGCGCGGTTTAAATATATCCTTGTTTTACAGCGGAATAAAGCATTCGACAACATTCTCGCCGCGGTATAACGAACGATCAAACAGTCCTAAATTCCCGATTTTTATGTCAACACGCATATAATTGCAGGGACTTAACCGCAACGGCGAACGACACTTAAAACGAGCCTAATGCTCGCGTGTATAAGTCGTTAAATAATTGAACGTAAAAATTCGCATCAATGTGTTCGCGTGTTAACGCCTAAATTTATGCGCGTGTTATAAGGGAATTCGCAGCTTTTTATGGGATTATCAAATAAACCATTTCCCAGAAATAAATTTATTTTTCATTCTGTTTTCGGTTGTACAGTTGCGCGCGGTTATGAGACTCGCTGAGAGTAAGTGAGAGAGAGAGAGAGAGAGAGAGTTTCAGTGTCCCTTTTATGCCAACCGATGCGCGCCTCGAGTCTCTCCGGGGCCACGGGTAAAGGGCAATAAAGGGCCGAAGGATTACGGTCCCGACAACACCCCGCGCGACCCGAGAGATCGCTTAATGCCGAGGTTCTTCTTCTCTCACTCCGAGCTTTACGTCGACTCGAGAAATAAAAATAGGTCTTTACGAGCTAAATTCGAACGGCTGCGCGCGCGTGAGAGAGAGAGAGAAGAAACCGGAAAGTTGTGTAGAGAGAAAGAGGCTCTTTCCCTGCTCCGTGGACGCGCCTTTCAAGAGAGAGAGAGAGAGTAATAGTAAGAGCTGGAATCGATATGCCGCGAGTGTAGCGCGGGCAAAAGAAGAAGATACCGAGTCCGAGCTTCTGGATTTTTTTAAGACTCTCTTATATATACCAGGGCTGGCTGATGCAGCGTTAAGTCCCGAACCGAGAGCTTGAATTACACGATCCAGCTGTTTTTCGGATGTAACGACGTCCCCGCCGGAGTTACGAAATATCGCTCGGGACTCGATTAAGTGTATTAGGGAATGCTTTTTCTCCGGGTTCTTTGGTTAGAGTGTCTTAAGGCAGCGCGCACCACTCGCGTATATACATTAAAGCAACCGGCTTCGATTATTTTTGGACCTTTGTATATACTTAGTGGGGCGCCTGTATCGTAGCTGTAAATTTCCCGATTAGTGTAATTAAACAAGGATTCTATATACGGTATAATCGATCGAAGAAAGTTTATTGGTTTTCTTTGCGAGTAAATGCTCCTCTCGATCCTGCATTGTCGAATTAAAACCGAACCAATATGGTCGCTACGCAAACTGCATCCAAAACCATCGAACGCGACGTTCGCTGGTACTAATAATCTCATATCGAGCGGCGCGCTAATTGATAAAATTTAAATAAAACGGTGAACGTATATAGACGATGACGAAAGACGGAACCTGCAGGGCATTGATTATCGTGAAATACCATCTGCAGCGTCCGATTTATCAAATATCGTCCACCCAGTTGCATTGTTAATTAGAGTGAAATTAAAGGCGGCCCCAAAATTCAAAAAGTCTAATTAGTCGAGTTCCCACTCCTCGCGAGAGTCGCCTTTCTCTTACACACGGCGACGAAAAGAAGAGAAAAAAAAGTAGAGAGAGAGAGAGAGAGATAAAAAAAACACGCAGGCCAACAATGTCATAAAGGCGCAGAAAATGTATATAAAACGAGTTTCTTCGAGAGCGAGAGAGACATAGAGGAAGCGGTAGAAAATTTCAAAGTCCAACGTATTAGTGCGACTAATGACTAACATGACCTGCCCGTGGGTAGATATACCCGTTCTCTATACGAGAGTATACATATATACGCGGAGATCCGTGGCTAAGATGAGTTGAAGCGCGTGAAAGTCGCTTGGGGGCGCCACCTTCTTGACGCTCCGAGTTCTCGTGCAGTAGACTGCTGGGAAGGACTGCTTGCTGCTTGCGTACAACGTCTGTATATAGTTCAATGCTTTCGTCTCTATTGCTGTTTGGAGTCTCTTGCAGTACGATGCAAGAACTTTTTTTTTCCAGTAACGATTAACGATTGAATAGACGTTCCTCCTAACAAATTTAATTTGTATGTAATTGTTGCACTAAAAAAAAATTGTCATAATATCGCATACGCTCTGACAGGTTGTAAAAAGTAACATGATTGAAGACATCGCTAACGCTCGACAGTTTTGACAGTCTTATATTCTAATATCGATTGCATGACATTTTCTTTCATTTCCCACTTCATTCCCAGCAGCAGCAGCAGCTCCACCCATCCATTAACTTTATTTTCCCTTCACCTATCATCATCCCTCGCGTAATTCGCCAAACTCGGCCTCACAAAACTACCATTCGATTCATCACGCGTCCATACTCCACTAAAGACCTTTTTTTTTTCCTCCCCTTCCGTCTTTTTTTTTCCATCATCCACATAAAACGTCCGTCGTTCGCTTTCTCATCCGCGTGTGCAGCAGCAGCCTCTCCTTTCCCGCATCGCGTCAGATAAAGCGATCCAATGTTTATCTCGTTCTCTCATGGGCGAGTTCGAGAGGACGAGGAGGAAAGAAAAAAGTTTCCTCGCGCTAGTGCTCTCTTACCGAAATTGAAACGGGCGAAGCCGCAGAGAGGAGGTGGAAAGCAGCAACGGCACTCGAGTCGGTCCGTAATAGACGCCATAGCCTAAGTCAAGATTAATGTAGCCGGCTGGCAAGCGATGCTGCGCAGACGATCGGCCTTTTCCCCATAGACGCGTCTCCCGTCCCAAGGATCGAAGACGAGCTATGATTTCCTTCGGCTATTCCTCAACCGCTCAATCGACCGAATACGTGTATGTGTGTAACATCGTCGCCCACGCAGAGGCCCGAAACGTGAAAATCCACTGGATGCACTTTCTGGGTGTGCGTTGGGACGACGTGGCTTCACTTCCCCCTTTATATCCTATACGCTCGGCTCTTCCACTTTCGCGTTTGGGGGAAATCGCTAATGAAGCTCGGGGCTTCCTGTTGGCCCGCTTTTATTAGCATTCGATTATTCGCGAATTTCCGATATACTAGACGGTGACGGATATATAGCAATACCGAACGTGCGTGATCGTCGCTTTAAACGCCATTAGACCTTATTTAGACGTATTAAAAGGCCCAAGTATATAAAGCCTCGGCCCTATACTAATGAAGAACTGTTATAGAGCAGCATTTATAAGAAGCCGAGAGGATATAATCGTCCGCTGCCGTAAAGGCGTAAAAAATGCTCCATTCTTTTATTTTAAAAGGCCCCCATTAAACCGTTAATTGGCGAACATTTGCGCTAGCAGGCCGTCGCGAGCGTACGGTATATATATATACCTCGAGTCCACGAGTTGAAATTATATTGGCAAATAAAGTCGTCGTCGTCAGGGTTCTTTTTATCTATATATATATATATATATATAGCTCGCCAAAGGAGACAGTCGTTACTCTTCGATTTCCGTCGTTCGGTATCGTAATGGAAACGCCTCGACCGCGGCCCATAAAACACCATAAGCGGCGGCCCCCGCTTCATTATGAATCCTCGCCGCGTGTTACGGTGTGTGCAGGAAAAACTCGACCGATTGTGTCTCGACTATCGCGCAAATGCTTTTCTAGCGTGGGGAAAAAAACCTTGCGGAAAAGTCCTCTCGAGCTAGAGGAGATGGTGGTTTTTTTCAATCGGAGTCGGAGAGCGAAAGAAGCGCACCGTGGCGTGAAGAAGCAAAGCTTTTAAGCGGACGATAGCTTTTCGCGAAAGAAATTGAGACATTCAACAAGGCGTAAAACCACTTTTTCCTCTCTCTCTCTCTCTCTCTCTCTCTCTCTCTCTCTCACACACACACAGTCTGTCGTATCGGCCTTTGAACCTACGTTGGAACATGGGAAAACCGCCATAAATATATCGAGTGCAGTGGGGGGAAAAAAACGAAACGTATACCAAAGTTATGGCGGTGCGAGAGAAAAATGCGTCGCTGGGGTATTTGCGCAACAGCGCGATGGACTGTCGTCGAAAAGTCAGTGCGTATAGTTCCTCGGAATCGCACGCGTCGAGTTTTTAAATCAGCTCTCCGCGAGCCGCAAAGCCGCGACGATTTATACAAGCCAACTCTCATAAACGAGGAGGGAAAAAACGATACTAACGCGCGACCAACTGGATATATTTCGTGAACATATCGCTCGTTTTTTCTGCTTCCCTATATATATATATACAACAGCACTGTTACACACGGGGACGCGCGAATGATCTTCTGGATCGGAATTAATTGTTGAATAAATTTAAAAAAAAGAGTCGATGGAACGAGCGACTTTCTAACGGAATCGCGTGTCTATCGTTTTTTTTCGCTGCTGTTGCTGCTGTTTTACGAGTCCGACATTTTTACGAGCAAACTATCGGCCGAAACGTGTAAGTCGCCGCCGCGAGACGCTTCTAATTAAGTTTGAAGCTAAATCATAGGATTAGAAAGATTCGCGTATCTCGTGTATGTGTGTATATATACATGTGTGTAGCGTATACGAGCTGCTGTTGTCGAGGCATCGAAACTGTAATCGACCATATAATTTTATAGGTTTTTATGTGACTTTTATTTTGGCCTGTCTCGTAAACTAAGCGATTGCAGTACAGACGATAATACTTAAATATTTATAAAGCGATTATATGGAATGTGAGAGGATCGGTTTGAAAAATATTTTGAATTTGAAAAACGAAATTTGTGCGAGAAACGGAAAAAAAAACGAAACAAAATAATGTATGGGAGCTGTGTGATATGCGGCAATAATGATAACTGTTTGATTGAGAAAAAAAAACTGATTTATTGATGCGGCTTTCGTGCCTTCGTATAATCTATACATTGTTGAGATTTCAGAATATTTTTCACAATACGTCTCGCAGATTATGTTAATTTTCATATAATATAGGTATACTGTATATTCAATGTTCTGTTTTGCGTAGAAACATATCGTACCGTTAATTAATAATCACTGACGTTAAAAGGATATAGAAGCGGTTCCGCGTGCGATAATTAGCGAAAAATCAACACACGAGCGAAAAAAAAAATTGATGATCGTAAAAAAGTCGGAATCTCGACCGTATATACCATTTCAACTCTCTGATGCTGAAAAAAAAAACAAAAATACATCGATGTGCAAATCTTCGAAACGAAGGAATAACTTTTAAAATTTCAAAATGTCAGTGAAACAGCTTCAGGGGGTTGGAATGAAATGTCGAAACAACCCTATATACACACTGTATTTCCCGTCACTATATTATCCGTTAACTCTCGGCACTAGCTGCGCGAATGTACGAGCCGGCGCCGATAGACGATACACGCGTAAAAATCAGCGAACGCGAGCGGCGCAGCGTCGCTGGGTGACTGATCGCGCTCTCAGCCAAGGGATCTCGACGAACCCCGCGCCGCTGCCTCCGACTGCAGCAGCAGCATACGGGGTCGGCGCTCCTCTCTCTCACACACAGTGTACAGCTCGGTAGTCTCCGGTGGCGTTCGTGCGGCGCCGTCTCTCTCGGCCGGCGCTGTACAGAGCCGCCGTCACCGCCGCCGTAGCCGCCGCTAGGAGAGAGAGCGCTCAGTCGCTCGCTCGCACGGCCAGACGCGTCCGCGACCCCGAGCTGCAAAGAGGTGTTTCTCTCCGCGTTCGCCTTGTGCACAGTGCATAGGCTGGAAGTCAGTGTGTCTATCGTCGTGTCCCTCTCTCTCGCGCTCGCTCGCTCGCCACCTTGCTTTTGTGCAGCAGCAGCAGCAGCAGCGCTGACTCGTATACCGCCGGTCGCGCAATATACACCACGAGAGTACGAGAGAGTTCGGACTTGTGAAGATAGGATTTTGCATACTGCATCGCGGTACAAGTGAGAAGAGGAAGACCGCGCCTTTCCATCTGCCTATTATCCGGAGTGCGATAGTCGCGAGTTGTGTTGTTCCGTTTGACAAGTTTATCCGTGCGGATAGAGAAGGGATACACCGAGTAGGTGGCCCGTCTTTTTTCCTCAGTTTTTCCGCGATTTGTTTATATTTTCCGTTATACCGCGCTCCCTTTGACCGCAGGTGTTCCGTGAAAAACGCGGAATCGCAGTGAAGAAGTCCTCGTGTGATATAAGAAGCCAAGTGCGCAGAGATAATCGACGGCGGCCAAGTGCATATAGGACTGGGAGCGATCGTGGAAACTCGCGTTGCACGTCGCGAGGGGGAGAAACGCACAGGAGGATATCTCTAAGGGAACTGTATATAAAGAGCGCGCTTAGCGTCGGATCCCAGCCGCCCGACGGACGCCGAGGAAGGAGCGAGAGTGCAACACACTCGACTCGCTATACTTCGCTATTGCCGTTGCTGCTGTAAGGGCTGCACGCGAGGAGCGAATGTCGGGATCGAGTCTTATCGACGGACGCCCCGATGGGTGAGAAATCGCCGCCTTGTGAATTCCGCGCGAGTGGATCGTGACGATTAATTTTTAGTTTGGTTTGTTGGTTTTTCTACCCCTGTTGTGTTTGATCAGTGCTGTTTTCTTTTTGTTGCTTCTCGGTTGTAACAATATTTATACACCGAGAGAGCGAGCGAGAAACAAAAATTTGAGTGAATTATATATATATATATATATATAT
>UELV01084600.1:0-18132 GCA_900490015.1 Megastigmus stigmatizans | reverse complement strand
ATATAGAATAGGGTATTAAACCTAAATGAAAAATGAAGAAAAAATTTTTGAAACACTTTTAACACGCTTATAAAGTATTTAAAACAATTTTTCGTTTCATCTCTCAGTAGACTAGTGAGTACCCATAGAGCTACCTTAATATAGGACTGCAACACAAAAACCATTGCATTCGACTGATTAATAGCAATATCATACGTTCAATAGAGAAATATAATAGTAGATACGATTATTAATAGCGTAAGATAAAAGTACTTCCAACACATAATTATATATATATTAGCTAGAAAATTTTAGTTTTCGACCGTTGAGTTTCGATTTTCTGGTCCGCACAGTGCTTTCGAAATGATTTGTAACGAATCGCAATTCTTAGAGTCATAATGGAGTGAATCGTCGAAAAAAGTCTGGTTGTCTTATAGGCATGCCGAGCTTTACACAAGCACTGTAATTATTTTCAAGAAACGAAGCATTGAGATAGGAAAATAGATTGCGCGAGCGGGCGGCGGCGAACTCGTCCATCACGAGCTCCAACTTATCCCCGTCCCTCCCCCGCCCCAATGAAAAGCATCAAGACGCGAGTCTACCTTAATAGAGTTTTGAGCTATAAGCGCGCAGTAGGAGCTATAATCTCCGTAGTTGGCAGGGCCATTTGTAGAACAAGCCTCCCCCCAATCCCTCGGAAGCCACAGGGCTCGGGAAAGCAAAGGCATAGCAGCAGCAGCAGCGGTAGTAGCAGCTCGACGGCGCAAAACTGCACAGTTTCTCTCTCCTCTCTCGGTCCTTTTATTTCGCTGCAGAGAGAGAGAGAGAGAGAGAGGGAAAGTCGCCCTCCTCGCGTACTGTACACTCCATGAATTTCATCGCGTCCTCCTCGCTCCTTATTTATCGCCTATGGCGGGTCCCTCCTTCGGTCGGCGTCGCCGTCGCCTCTGTAGTAGCGCCGCATGAGTTATTTATGTCTACTTTCGAGGGCGCCTCTCTCTCTCTCTCTCTCTCTCTCTCTGCCAGCGACCGGAGCTCGCGATCCTGCATTCAGCAGCGCGAGAGTTTGTTCGGGGGATTTCCTCGCTCGCTCCGCACATAGTCCGTGCAGCCGCTCATCACCCATGTACCCGAGAGAGACTCGAGAGCAAGAGGAGAAGGAGGAGGTGGAGATGGAGGTGGACGGAGGGCTTCTTTCCGGGAAGCGCCGCCGACGAGTAGAGCGCGCGCGCGCGAGCTGGGTGCACGTGTCGCTTCTAGCTCCTATCGCCTTAAAGTCCAGACAGTGATTTCAAGCAGATATATCCGGGCCTTTCCCCCCCCCCCCTTTTTTTTTGAGCGGAGAATCGCGTTACGCCGACGACTTTTTTGCCCCGCGCCCGTGATTCTGCATTCGGATGGTATATAAGTGGAAAAGCTGCAGTCGAGTCGTGTTGGCGATCCCTTTTAAAAGCTGCGCTCACCGAATGTATATATAGAGTGAAACGCAATGTATATTTTTTACTAGACTAACCGAGATCCCTTTTTTTTTGTTTTTTCTTGTCAGTATTTTTTTCGGGTGTTGCGTGTATACGAATTCTCGCAGTAAAACAGTTCAATATCGTGGAATATTTGCTTTCGTTGGAACAATGCTAGGGTTTTTGCAGTTATATCGATTGATTCGCGTAAGTGCTCTTGTTGCCGTATTAGATTTCCGTGGCCGCCCGACCAATGTTGACCATTACAATGTGGCTTTCTCGACCTATTGGAATTTCTCCATTACTTTCTTTTTAATTAAAAACATCTAGTTTTAGTATTACAGAAGCTATTTTAACCGAACTTTACACGACTCATCGATTATTCTGGATTTTTACTATTCTTTCACATTTTAATATATATGCGCTAAATATTAGTACATTGAGCGTAATTTCCATGCCATTCGTAAAATTCTTGTCGCAAATTAGCTACAAGCGTATATATGCAAATTTCCAACGACTAGAAATCGAAACAGCTTTTATTTGCACAGTTTCCGAAGCAAATAACATTCAATCGAACATTCCAGCCAGAAGTTTCTTTTACGAAAATTGTGACATTCAAATATTTGTTCACATCGATTTCTCTATGACGTAGAAGAGAATGTTTTTTCGTAAATTTCAGACGGTTAAGCTTCGGAAATGAATGCAGAAAGGCAAAACTTTTATTAAATGCCGTGTTGAACTTTTTGACGCTCACCCAGTATTCTAGGCAGTCGACTCATACTGTTGTATCCCGCTAATGTCAATGACGAAAAATATTATAGCGTTCAAAATATTGCAATAAAACAATATTGTTTTCAAAGTTTGTCGAGAGTTTATAAACAAATGCCCAAGGTTTCGTCACATTAAGACTTTTACCAAAAAAAAGGCACTCATATTTGCCCATTTTCTTTCTTCTTTCATATATGTAGATTCCATTTCTTTCGTGGCGTCGTATAAAGAGCTTAAAGAAAATCTGGATAATCTTCTTTAAAGAAGGCAAATTGCGCAGCCAGAGATGTAAGAAGCGTATATATATATACGTATACGTTGTGTAAGCTCGGCGCGCAATGTGAAATTCAAGAGCTTGGCGCTAACTGAATTTTCCTCCTAGAACATCCATCAATAAGGTGTACACGCCTTTACGTCATTGTCAATGCATTTCAATATCGCCTCGCTGCAGCGACAGAGGAAGAGTAAGAATCTCCCCTATACTTCGAGAGATAGCGAAGCAAGCTATATACCCGATGCAGAAAACTTTAATTCGCTTACGAAATCACTTTTCACCTCTAATATTTCATTCTTATTGTCACCTCTTTTTTAAATAATCGCATTTCATGCGAAATCCGTACCTTCATCATATTTCCGACTTATATACGTGCTTCAATATTACGCAATATCTTTTTACAAATTAGCGATTGGATCCGCTCAATTGCAACGTCGATGCATTTACCGTTAAATATTCTGTTTTGTCAAATATTTTGAAGTAATTCAAAGAGTCGAGCTGATGCTGCTTCTTGGATAAAATCGTAGTTTATATAATTTCTAAGGTTCGATATCCAATTGCGACCGAGCAGATTGATCCGCAGATTAGATTATGTTTCTTGGTGTATAAGCTTACTCGAGTAATTATATTTACGTTATAGGTTGCGCGGGGAGGGGAGAGGCAAACATTTCTTTGAACGACGGATACACATTAATGAAAGTGGAGAAAAATGCGGGGGAAGAATCCCCTTTGTTAAAGTGCTACACCTACTCGATGGTAAAACAAGAGAGGCTATTCGTTCGTTCTCATCGATTCGCGTGTTTTCCCACAGCTACACATATCGACGCCGCGGTGGGTTCGGTTTTGTGGCTCTCGCTATTCTTTTAGCGCAGAGCTGAGGCAATCGATGAATCGGCAGTTTCTTGCTCGCATCAACCTTACGAGGCTCGAGTCCTTCTTCTGGTACGTCGGTACGGCTGCACCGCAGACTCTCTCGGCCCACCGAGTTCGTTTTTTCCAATTAGAACATCCTTGACCATTGAGGTTCTAAGTGCAAGAGGGAAGATAAATCAGAAGAAAGAGAATAGATGGGATTAAGGGAGCGAGCGGAAAAGGAAAAGGGCTGACTGGTAAAGCCTTGGCTGACTGAAAAACACGGTTGTGCGCTGCAACGATTGCGATCGAAAATTTTGAAAGCCAATCGGAAGCGGCGAGGAGCTCTGCTGGTGGAAATGAGATTGAAAAAGAGCTCAGAGGAACAGAGATATAAATTAAGAAGGATGGGGCAGCCAGCGCGGAGTAAATGAATACGCAAGAGCTGCGAGGGAGTGTCCGAGGGAAGAAGTGCAGGAAGATTCCGCTGAGCCATAGAAAGGGCCGCGCGGGTTAATTAAGCGTTGCGCAAATGAATCGAGAGGCTTCGATCTGTTCGATGTGCCTATGTAATCCGATCGGCAATCTCAGGCGAAGAAGGTGAAAACTTTCCCTTGATTGCAGCCTGCAGGGGTCCAGCTGTACTCCCGGGCTTTTTGCCGCCACCGTCGCTAAGCTTTCTTACCGAATCAGCAGCCTCTCTCTCTCTCTCTCCCTCCGCTCTCGAGCGATTCAGCCGCCCGATCCCGACTTCTTTGTCCGCGGCCACGGAGGGCAGCTCGAACTATTCATAACTTTCTTGGTGGTGGCCCCATGGCGGTCCACTGGGCGAGAGGAGAAAGAAAGTTCCAACTCGACGTA
The DNA here is from genome assembly GCA_900490015.1 of Megastigmus stigmatizans. Classification (NCBI taxonomy): domain Eukaryota; kingdom Metazoa; phylum Arthropoda; class Insecta; order Hymenoptera; family Megastigmidae; genus Megastigmus; species Megastigmus stigmatizans. The sequence continues at coordinate 13,941 of UELV01084600.1, read as the reverse complement.
GTCCGACTAATCGAGTTGCCCATTAAGGGACGCGCATCGCTATAGTAATGACAGACGTAGCAGCTCTCGGGAAGGAGGGGAGGGAAGGGGAAGTGGAGCTATAGGGGGTAAGCAAGATATCGGTGACGGGCGGCGTGCTAATTAGCCGTATTACTCTCTTCGAGTATGCAAATCATCGTAGGATATACGAGCGGAGCCGAGACGCCGCGCGCTCATTGAATCACGCAGCAGAACGGAAATCGATCGAGCGTGCAAACTGCGCCTCTCTGCAGTCTGTGTGCTTAGATGCACGCCGCGCGTCCATGATGTAGCAGGGGATAGGGGATAGCTGTAGACGCGATCGCTCGGCTCGTGTATGTCTTGGCAAAGGAGCGTTGGTACACAGAGACAAAGAGAGAGAGAAAGAGAGATAGAGGCGCCGAGTTTGGAGCAAACATAGAGTAGCGCGCGATAATGGAATGGACTCCTCTTTCGGGATGATAAGATCCACCGGCCGGCGGCGGCAGCTCGACGACCATCGGCTGTAGAATTCATTTTCCTGCCCCGCGCGCGCGCGAGCTGAGAAGTCCCCCGCGTGGTTGTGATGCATTGCCTCGGGACGATATATCGCGAGCTGCTCCAGTCTCTCGGATATGTCGTAGTCGCGCTACAGCTCTCGATATTCCCCTGTCGCCGGGTTCTTGATTAATATGCCATTGATCTCGACGGGTTTTTTCGCCGCCGGCGATGAAGTAGGTGATTCAGCTGCAGCAGACATCTATCGAGAGATCGTACCTTAAGCCTGCTGTTCTATTTCTAATAGCAGTTGGCGGACGTGCTTTTCGAGCTTGATTTTCGCAACAAATATAAGGTTACACGACGAGTAAGAAGATAAAAGGCGTTTACCGCGCTTGATGCAATTTTATAATCGCCGCACCGATCATGACAATCTATTTTCCCGCAGACTACCAGACGCAAGAAAATACTTTACAGCTGCAGTGTAGGCAAAAAGCTTGGCCGAACTCCATGGACATGCTACTGCTGCTGCCGCGGAGCTTACTTTAAGACGGCGATCAACTTGTCGATTTGGACAAAAACGCGGCTCGCTCGATAAATGTCTTAGTTGTTCCAATAATTGAACCGATATATATATAGATACTGCGTCGCTATCCAGCCAATTAACAATCGCGTAGAGAAATTGAACAGTAAGCCGAGAGAGGGACTTCCGAAGAATTACATCCAGTAAGAATGGAACAATGAGTATTAACGGTCAATAACCGATACAAGCTTGAAACGGGGGGTCCGGAATAAGGAGATCGCTCATTGACTAATCGCCTTATATTTCAATCCGTAAGTGGAACTGTAGCGTATACGTATGAGCGAAGAAACAAGAGAGTAAGAGAAATGGACTGCACTTGCCGCGCGACGACGCCGGGCGGAGCCCATCTTTTTATCGTGCCGCGAAGCTGCGAGGGCCAGGGCACCTATTATTTCGGCAAATCCCAATCGTAAATACACCGTGGCTGGCATCTGAGTGCACTAAAGCTGCGCTTAAATCGAGGCTGATGGCTGAGGCTCTCTCTCTCTCTCTCTCTCTCTCTCTCTTTCTCTCTTTGCTCTCTTTTGCTCCCCGTTGGCTAGCAGCAGCTTACAGAACACCAGCGCAAGAAGAAAGCTGCTGCACAGCAGAGACGTGCTACATATGTACGTACGAGAGAGAGAGAGAGAGAAACGGATGTAGCGCGCGATAGAGATGACGAAGTGCATACGTTCGAAGCCGGAAGGACGTGTCTACTGCTGGAACGGAGGGACAACTGCACAGGCTAGAATAAATATTTAACGTTTTCCTCGAGTCCGCCGCAGCACAGTACGTTTCTCTCTCTCTGGACACAGCTCGCTCGCTCGCTCGGTCTGTGTGTATGTGTTTTGGCGCGCACTCGTAAACTCGCGCGATGTTTCAGCTCCTGATGCTTTATTTCTGCCGCCGCCACCACCGCTCCCCCCGCGTAAATCCTATCCATCCCTATCCATCGCACATTTACATGCAAGTGTGCGTCCGTGGCTACACCGAACTGAGCTTTGACCGCGCGAGGATATAGAGAGAGAGAAAAAAAAGAGCGAGCTTTAAGTGCAGCTACAGTTGCGTCGGGGGCGTCCAAGTCAAAGTAACTCGACTGCTAACCAAACCAAATCCATACAGCGTAGATTTTTCCTTCCTCGCGCGCTCACGGAGCTCTCGATTCATTTTTTTCGACTATCGCTCGTGCCCCTATAGTTTCGAACTTGTTATTTAATTTGCGCGGCTTGTAGCTTGTAAAGTTGCCGAGGTAATGGTAATTATGAACTCGTAACTTTAGATTACCATGTTAATTATATATACCTATACTGCGGAACTTTGGATCACGAGATATATTCGCTAGTTTGGCATTGGATTTTCGTTGATTCGCAATTATGACTATAAGTGCGTTATCGATCACGATTCATTAACGAGAGAATTTCCATGTTTACGCGTGGAGAATCGCAGATGTTCAACGTCGTGTACAAATGGAATATAATTCAGTTGGGAAACTGTCGTATTGTCGTTGTCGAGGGTAATTATATTCGTTGCCAATGCTATAACAGCTATTGGAATTGCAGTTAAACATTGGAAAATAATACGAATGAGGAGTTATTATATATAAAACTCCTAGAATAAGAGGGACAAATTTTGAGTGGGGCAGTGTTTGGCTTGAAAGGTTTACACTTTTGTACGAGCAACTCGTTTAAATAGGAAATCAATAGCATCGATATGGCTTTCAAATCTTTTGGCTATGAACACTATTTTTGTCGCGAGATCGTCAGTACTACACTGCGTTATTCTAAGCTCATTTGAATTTCTTCGGTTAGAGACGACATCCGAGCGCGCGCACAAGTGTAGCCAGGGAAAGTTTAATTGATTTATAGACGCGCGAGCGGAGATGTGTGCACGGAACATCAGAGAGCTGGGCGCAAATGACGGCGTTCGCTCGAACCGCGTCCCATTACTCCGTCGATTCATTTTATTCGCTTGGCTTTGCCCCCGACGGTTAGTTTGGCTTGTTCATAAGGGATTGCCCTGTTCTCGATTGCAAATGACATCAAACCATCGATCCGACCTTCAAAGACTTCCGCGCGAACTAAAAGCGATCCCCTGCGCAAATAAGCCAAGCTCCTATTTCGCTGGTGTATACATATCCATTATATTCAGCTACGCCTATACGCTTTATTCTCTCCACGATAGATTCACTATTTTTACTCATCTAAATGAAAGACCGTTATCCTTCTCATTCGCACAAAATAAATATGCACTTTTAATATACCTCAACTAGGCAGAATTATGTTCTTTGCTGCTAATGCAATGCTAAATAATTACCACGTTTCACCCCTCGCCGAAAAGTAATTTCTTCATTCTATTAAGTGCACTTTTTTTTTCTCAGCAACTTTAAAGAGTACATATACGAAATGTCGCTGCACTCCATCTCGATGTACTCTTTAAATGTTATAAATGTCGGAGAAAGGCAGAAAGCGATACCGAGTAATAGATTGAGCTGTCGGAAGTGCAGGTACTCGCCTGCAGTAATAGAAACGATAACATTTCTTTTCGTAGGAAAGAAAATAATACAGCGAAAAAGAGATAGATGCTGTTCACGGATCTATATAGAGTGTAGTATTGGCAAGGGTTGAGAGGTGCTTTGATGCTTCGGCAAAAAGCCGAAACGTTTCCTTTTGCACCGACGCGCGTTAAACGCGAGAAACAAAGGGTATAGCTTCACCGAAAAAAAGAGCAAAAAAAAACAGGCGAGTGAGAGAGGTAGGGAAAAAGGAAAAACGCCGAGGAAAAGAGCAAAACGCAGGCGAGCGATAGACGGCTGAAAGGTGCGCGCGGGATACACACACACATAGAGACGCGGCACGACGAGTCTTTACGCGCACACTTTCCTCGACTAAGAAATAACGAATCGGCCGTTCATTGTATATACCTGTATATATGCATGTGTATACGTATGGATCGGTGAGGAAGGGGCAGCAGCCTCGGACGCGAAGCCCGTGAGCTGCGCGACCGATACGCACAGGCGGACGCTTGGCTGCTCGTGAATGGCGCATGGCCACGCTTCGCTTTATATACATGTATATGTATATGCGATGGAGTCGCTAGCTCAACCTCTTGCCGACTTGAAAGAGTTGTACCTACCCCTAAAACAATTAACGATTGAATTTTTTAACGAAATTTCGTATATTCGATATGAATGAAGAAATTTAAAGAAGGTCGAATAGATTTTTTCCTATGCTTAATACATGGAAGTAGAAACAGACGAGTATGGAAAGACACTTAAATGCCAGTATTTAATTCGAAGCAATGCATGCCGACTAAGACATTTTTTTGCAAATTCATCATGTGACTCCTGAGCGATGCACCGATTCCACAAAATAATATTGTCCCAGTTAATATATTTTGGAGTATGCAGTTTTTAGTGAGACGCATTTATTAGTTCGTTTAACAATCTGAAGTTGCGTATGCATATCAAGTAAATGACACTTTCTTAGAATTCTGATATTTCGGTTAATTGGGAAAATCATGTTCGTATAATGCTTCTCTCGTTCTCTCTTTCTCATTAAGAGCCTATTTCGGCGCATTATTAAGTACGACGACGGTCGCAGTAACAGTCGCACGAGGCGCGAGCTTTCGAACGGTACTGCAGCGAGCAACTGCAAGCGCCAGTTTAATTTTAACGTCTCGTGCCTTTTGCCGATCTCGCTGTCTCTCTCTCTCTCTCTCTCTCTCTCTATCTCTCTCTCTCTGCCGCTCTCTGTAGCACTTCTTATTTATCAAAGGGTGTATGCCGGAAAATGTCCGATGTCGGGATGAAAATTGCTTTTCTTGGGGACCGTGAGTCAACCGTTTCTTAATGCCCCTACTGGAATCGTTTTAATGCTACTTTCGACCCCCTTCTTTTTCTCTCTATAAACTATCCTTAACTGGAGTTTACTAGATAGAAGCTCGAATAATTAAGCATTAGACAAATAAATTGAATCCTCAACTTTTAATGCTGTTTGAAAAAGATTCGAATAAACGAAATTGAATTATCCGCTAATGAAGTATACGCTGAAATGGAAATTTATTCGAATACCCATCATAGCTTTTCTTTTCCACTGAAAAAAGTCAAGTTTCATTACGGAACTTCCCGTCGGCTTAAGAAATTTCCCCATTTATCCTATTGTGATTCGAATTTTTTTAAACTTTCTATCGCGTCTCATGGAAATTCATATCACGTTATACATTAACAAGTAATCAGATTAATAACAATCGAAATTGAAAATATCAAATGCACCGAGTGCTCCTGTAATCAAAGTATTTATTCGATAACTACTTAAGCATTCGAATGGGAAACTTTATATTCAATATGCTTACTGTTCAATGCGCAGTAAAGTAATCAGTACTCTATTGCATATTCATGAAAATTCAAAATACGAGAAAATTAATCGAATGGTTTTTCTTCGCACAGGTGCAATCAAGCCATTCTTTTTTACTAACAAGTAAATAAAGCAGCAGCAAATAACTGTAAACGTATTTTATTTCCAGTTTCAATTGAAACACCTATCGCTTGAATATTAAATAAAGGAGAGACGTAAAAAGTGTAGAAGAGAAATTGTTTTGAAAGCCCAGTAGGTTAAAAGTACCGAGGCACAAAAACAAATCGCGGTATTTCCAGGGTTCGAGAAACAAGCAATAAGGAATCGGAGTAAAATCCTCAAATCGACAGGTTCTCGATACGATAACAAATACATATGTATAGAGCAAGCCGCGATAAGCAAAAGCAAGTCGCGGAAAAAGTCAGCAACGTGTGGCGCACAGCCATAGGTATAATAGGGCGCGCAGAGCGAGTCTTTGAACGCGAAACACATTAAACGATGCGGTCGACTGGTCGTAATTGCTTTAGCACCGCGGCGATGCTGAACAGTCAGGGCGGTCCTGTAAAAGGGGGGGTATTGCTGCTATACGGAGCACTAGTTCTCCCCCAGAAATAGTCGAAGCAGCTACATTGCGGCAGATTGCGAGGTATGCGCGTCCGGCGATGCTTCCCTCCTCTCTTTCTCTCTCTCTCTCTCTCTCTCGCTGTTGCAGCTCCGGTTCTATATGCACTGCATCTATTCCATTCTCGGACGGCTTTCTCAACTTTGTGTATACGTGTGTGTTCCTTTAGCACCGCGCAGCCGAGTCTGAAATTCCCGCCAAATGAGCTCTCGCGCGCGCGTTGTTCGGCCGCTATTGCGTATACGTATGTGTATCCGAGATTCTCTATGAGATTGTGAGATCGAGCTGCTGCAGCCTATCTTCTCTCTCTCTCTCTCTCTCTCTCTCTCTCTCTCTCTCTCTCTCTCTCTGCTCGCTCTCTGATCTTTGACGCGGATCACGCACTCGAATCCCACTCGCGATGGATATTATCCCTAATTAATGTCTCGTTGCTCGCGCTCTGCTTTTATAATTACTTCATTCTTTTTACATTTATATGATTATCTCGGACAAAATAGAGTCCGACGTTTTGTTTTCTTGCGTTCTATTTACGCAATTGTTTCATTGCCATGGTTGATATAGGAGAATTTCCCAGCTTCGTTTATCCAGTTACCATGTTTATATTTCTAAGTTATTGTTTGAAGGAAAATATATTATACCTATTTTAGTTATGAAATAGATAGCAATAAATAATATATAAATGAATGCGGTAGTGCAGGTGTGATTAAAATATGTATATGAAATAAAATATTCTGTACTTGAGCTGCAGCTATCAATTAATGATGTCACTTCTTATTATCCATTACGTTTATTCTAGTAACTTCACAATTAATTCAATTTTCATTAAAAATTATCACGTTTTTCTGCTTGTTGGCTATAAGCTCCATCACAGTTAAGGAAGCCAATCATGGTATACTTTTTTTATAATTAAAACTTGATAAAGGTTCGCCGTTAAAAGCGTATTGAAAATGCAACGAAATCAAAATTTCGTAAAGTACGCCCCAAATACATACCTAACTGAACTCATTCAACAGTAATTCCCTAATTCGAAATCAGATAAAACTCCGAGTCCATCGTATCGGTGCTACAAAAGAAAGAAAACACGAAGCATAGAAGCGCAATAACGCGACCTAATTCAAAGCTCGCGGCGAAGGCCATTACGCGTGTGATTCCGGCTAATCCGCACGTCATAATGGCACATACAAGCAGACCGAGCCAGTGCGCACCTGCAGCCCCACACTGCACACACGCATACACGCGTAGAAGCGCAGCGGTGTATCGCGCATAGGAGTTGGAACGGTATAGCCGGGTGCAGCCGATCGAAAATCGTCGCACCGCAGAGCTGCATCTCCGACAAGCCGTTAATAGCGAGCTCGACGTGCCTCGTATATATATATATGCAGGGTCGCCGACTCGCGCGCTAATTGGGACGATATAAATTCGCGCTACATTCTCACATTTGGCTCGCCGCTCTGCCGCTCATTCATGCGTTCGGGTGCGCGTGCGCGAGTGAGCCGACCGAGCCGAACATCCCCATCAGCTGCTCGCTGCTGCCCCTTTCTAAACGCACGACGCGACTCGCGTTTGAGCATTTGCGCGTAAACATTTTCGGGACGTGTGCATGCCTCTCGCTCTGCTCTATACATATATTGATAACACAGAGAGAGAGAGAGAGAGAGAGAGAGAGAGAGAGAGAGAGAGAGAGAGAGACAGAGGGTGGATACCTGCACATTGAAAGGATCGTGAAAGGCGAGACCATGGATGCGAGCTGCGCAGCCGAAACTGCTGTTAATTACAAGTGAGCGAAAGAAATTCTCTGGGCGCGTGGGACGGCGAGGGAAAAAAGAGCAAAAGAGCAAAAGCGGACGGAAAGGTGCGGGACTGGCGCGATGGGATCTGCTGCGGGTTGAGCTCGCGCGTTTTTACTTCATCTGCCACGAGGGAATATAGCAGCTTTTTCACCGCAGCGCCGCACCGGCTTTTTTAATAAATGCGTTTTTCATTTTATGCCGGGGGATCCACGACTATCGTCTACAACTTTTTTGACATTTTAATCTACGATTGCATCTTTTTCTTCAATCTTGCGTCATTTTTTAAAAATATATCATGTATATCCTTACTCTCTAGCAAATTCTCAATTTCTGCAAAAATCCGCTTTTGCTCTCTCTCTCTCTCTCTGTCAAAAGTAATCAAGTACTCGAGTCGCGGCTTTACTTTGCCACACACGAAATATTCCATTACGGTTGCGCGATGACGGCCCCTACGGATAAGAATATCTCATAATTGCTTAATATATTTTCTTAATGTTGGTTTCACGGTCGTGTGTTTCACGGCCCTAGAAACGGATCGTAAGCCATTATCCCCGAAGTGCTCCTCATTTCCTTTGTGCTCGCTCTCTCCACATGCGCCTCCTGCAGCTGCATATCCCCGCAAACAAAAGCGTATACGAAACAATTGCTAAGGGCGACCAAGGGAGGGGGGGGGGGACTATACTCGCACAGGTCCAAAAAAGCACACGACCAAAGTCGCGAAGCAGCTCTCTCAAAATGACCTCTAAATCATTTGGCCGCAGCGTCATTGTTTTCTTTTCCTTTTTCTCTCGACACGCGCTCTGTGCGAACGCGTTCGGATCATCAAGCGCACGGAGCATGAATATTACGCGCGGAAGATAAGCGTCAGGCGGTCTATGCGCGTGCGCACATTTATAAAGCCGGAAACGCATTATCGGTCCGGCTCGCGTGTCCGCCCGTCCTCTCTCTCTCTCTCTCTCTCTCTCTCTCTCTCTCTCTCTCTCTATGCTGTATACCACCGCCCCAGGGGACATAAACCGTCGCGAGCCACACGATAATTCAATGGTCGCCGTTCCTCGACTCCCCTCTACCATGGACCTGCCGTAATATAATCCCTGTGTGCAGTTCTGTTCTATGGAGGCGGAGGCAAGAGAGACTCATCTCGCATATATACATATACAGTCCGACTGTCGACTTTGGGATATTTGCGAAAACTCGCTTTGATGCTCTCCGCGGTCGAGAGTGGACTGCAATGCATGCAGCAGGTCACTCGCTCGAACCCCTTGTTTATGCGTGTTTGCGCTCTGTGATGCACGGCGATTTTCCTTCTTTCCGTCTTTAACGCGATCTCGGTACAATCTTGATGTTGCTGAACGAACGCAGTCGCTGTATAATTTTGAAGATGATGAAGAAGCTTTAGAGTTGCGAGTTGCTCGAATGAGTTTTCGCTTATTTTCGACTCTGTGTATTCTTTTAAATCTCAAGCTCGAGTTTGTAAGGCTATTTTTGCCTTACACTTGCTTCTGGACTGAATATACTTACTTCTTTATCTGCGCGGCGAACTTGCTAATTAACATTGTGAAAAGATTAAAATTTCTCAAGCGAAAGCACTGCAGCGGCAATTTCACTTTATACGATGTGTGCGCATTACTTATGCGGGAGGAAATGCCGCATATTTTTTACCGTTATCAGCTGGCTCTTCTTCTATTCGCGGACTCCCAAAGAAGTTTCGACTAATTTTTAATTAAAATAAAGCTTTTCCTCGCGACTCCTCCATGCACACAGAGAAAATGTTACATGATAAGATACCAATTCAACATTTCCAAATGTTCGCGTACTCTTTCTATTTCTACACGTTGTAAAAATTCATACTTGTTATACTTACACTTAAATTACATATAAGTACATATGTGCTGATAAAGATTTTAAAAAACGATCGATTTTCAAATATGATCGATTTTAGATGCTCGCGTAGATGACTAACTTGTGGCGAAATGTCGTACGCGCCTGAATAATTATTAAGTTTATTCGCAATAATTAATTATTGAGTTTATTCACTATGATTAATACTAATAGATAATGGTTAAGTTTATTTGATAAAATTTATTTCCATCCAAATCTATAAATGTGTGACAGACGGTTCTCCGTATCTTCTCAGTTATAACGTACCGACGATGAAATATTGTGAGGCCATACTTGGGAGACCCGACCCGAGCACCGAACTCAGTCCTTGTACGTAGTTTTAATTATTGTTATTGAATAAATATTCAGATTATTGTTATACATTAAATACCGAGTTAAGAGTGTTTCGAAACCTACATCATCCTCCGGGAAAAGTTATCTGCAGTCCTAGTATCACACGGATGTGGGAGTTGACCCGCGCGTGGAGTACGCTGCACTAGCTGCCACCTTAGTGCATGCCTACCTCTAACGTTACAAACTGAAAAAGCAATAATAAATAGACACCTGTGTTTTACAGGAATAATGGCTTTTTCAATGCAACGAATTGAAATAAAGAACGTAGAAAGGTCGTTTTCTTAAAGCAGGAAAGGTAAAGGGGGTCCGCACGCTCGAGAGAGAAAAGATATCGAAGCCAGAAAAAGATTACAGCAAAGCGCGAGCCTCATGTTCTGTAGTCGAGGAGATGAGTGAGATAAAAGCTGACTGTGGATCGTCAGAGAAACCTCCTTAATCGAAGCACAATTCCAGACAACCGCGAGAAAGAGAGAGCAGAGGGAGGAGAGCGATCGAACGTAGTCGGAAATAGACGCAGCGTTAGAAGGCATCTCTCACTGCAAACTCTATCAAGCCAATATAAACAGAAGACATAGAGAGCCGACTTGTGCAGCTGCAGCCAAGTTAACTCGAGTCTCACTCTACTCGGCGATGAGCAGTTAATGAGGTACACAACTGATACTAGTCCAGTCTCTATATACTTGCCACTCGCGTCAAATCCCAACACGAGAGAGACAGATTGAGGAGGAGAGAGAGAGAGAGAAAGAAAGTTTCGATTTACCCAATGAACCGCCTTTATATATTTGACATCGAAGCAATTCGGATCGGTGCAGCGAGTCTTTGCCTCGCACTTGGCGACAAATGCTTTTTAAAAGACCATCACTTCTTCCCAGGCTTTTCATTAAAATAACCGGATATGAGCGAGAGAAGGAGAGAGAGAGAGAGAGAGGCAGTGGAGGAAGTGAATAAAAAAGGACTTGGCCAGGGCTTTCCCGAATGATTCCATTCGCACGGCAATATCCGGCGGGGAGGGGGAGGGGGAGAGCGGAACAATCGAGCGGTAATTAAAGGCGAAATTTGCTGGAATTGCTCGATTTTCTCCGACATTCCTGGAAGGCAGTGTGTCAAGATTTCGAGCGCAAACGTATCGCCGCCGGCTCTGCCTCATCCTCCTCCTCCTCCTCCTACAGCGGATAATAGCGTCGGATTAGACCGAAAGTGCGAGAGCTGCGGCCTCTCAATTGGACATTCTGGGCGATCCGTCAGCATAAATTGTCGCGTAAGCGGCAATTGGCGCGCGGCGTTGAACAGGAGCTGTAGAGATCAGAGAGACAGAGACAGCGAGAGAGAGGGAGAGAGAGAGAGAGAGAGAGAGAGAGAGAGACAGTGCAGTTTCGCTTAGGCTGCGCTGCACTACATGGCATGGCAACGGACACGCTCGGATCTGACGATGCGAATTTTCTTGCGAGCTACAGGCGACCTTTGCCGCACGCAGCACGAATTCCCGCTTCTCCGGTGCGCCCAGCCGATACAAGATACAAGAATCGTCGCAGCAGCAGCAGCAGCTTCCTTCTTTTGCGCCGCGACGACTTCTCTCCGAACTCTTATATAATGGAATATCGGATTTGTATTTTTACCATTCTCTCTTTTTTGTCTTCTTTTTTTTTTTTGCGAATTTAATGAATTCCCATGTTTTCGCAAGACTTTGAATGTAAACTAACTCTTATTGAAATCTACATTTTCGCTCAAGTTTTCCTGTTGAAAGAAGTTCCGGCCGGCTCGGAACGCGTTGCGAAAAGCTAAGGGAAAAGTTGGATGAATTTATTCCCTCTAAGACATCGAATTTGAATAATTTTCAAACGCTTTTATACTTATGAGTGAAAAAGTGGTCAAACGATTAACCAAGAGATTGTTGAAAAGACACGGGGAAATTAATTGCACGACTGACGTATAGAACAACTTTATTAGAAAATAAATGGCTTTGTACGATAAATTATTCGAGTCTTTAATCACCGAGTGGGAGCTTAATCTGTCAAAGATTCTAGCTTGATTGAAACCTTTCGGCTCGATCTGTTTGGTTGAGAACGTAATTCGTATACCCTCATGAGATTTGTGATGATGAATAAAGTGACGTGTCGGTCAACCTGGGATGGGGAACACGTCCCTCTTTCTGGGGTTTCATTCTCGATTCGACCTGGCCCCCCAATTAAGACACTACGTGAGATGCCTCCATGGTCTTTATATCATTACCCCTGCCTCAAATAATTACATACTTTGCCAAATCGTCCTCCCTCTCTCTCTCTCTCGGTCTCTCTATGTCTCGCTCTCTATCTCTCTTCGTTCTCCGATCCTCCGTCCTTTCGGCGATCGTTGGCTCGACAACTAGGCGGTTTCCAATTTTCCAGTCCTCTTCGGCTAGGTACATAATATATGCGTTTGATTGTAATTGAAAATTCTAAGCTCCGGATGTTATTATAGAAAGCGTTCAGGGAATTTCCCCGTATTTTCCAAAATTCTCCGCAAGAATTTTCGAAAACGCTTGCGGATATTTCATCATAAATCTCGCGTAAAATCTAATCAAGCTGTCTCGTAATATTCGCGTACAAGGTAATCCGGATCAATCAGAATTCAGAAGCTGGCAGGTAAAGCGCGAGCAGCTGAAATTCCGTTCTTCCCGCGGTGGCGGGTGCCCGGAATTCCTCCTCCGGAATACTTACTTGTCAGCTCCGCTCGCGCACTGCAACCCGAGCAACTCCCCAGCTTATATACGCAGCTCTTCCACTCGTCGCGGCGGCGGTGGCGGCGGCAGTGCACTCGTCGACTCGTCTAAGAAAATTATCATGAAAATACAGTATCCGCCTGTCGGGGCTCGTGCGAGCTTGGGAAATATAGGGGTCCGCGTATTATATACTCGTAGCTCGCCGGAGAGAATCTGCCGCCGTGGTGTTGCGAGCGAAAAAATGTGCCGACGACGTGGGAGGGTCGGAATGTCGTCGTCGCGCTAATTGTATCAAAGCGGTACAGTTTCCTCTATATACGCACGGAATCCGTAATTCATTTCAGGAGCAATTATTCGAATCTAATTAAAACTCGCGCTACCGGCAGCAGCACCAGCAGCTTCGCGTCTCCGCTGCAGTACATTTGCAGCGGCGGGCGGCATCGAGCTACTGCACCCGCCCAGCCTCATAGTCACCCATAGTAAAGTCATTAGTTCACACGGTCGAAGGAGGAACGGGCGATATATCGACGGACTCGTTATGCGAACTTCACAACTCGAAACTTTGTTATCAATTCCACTTAGTTAATTTTATCGCCCCCGTGCTCCCTTGTACAGCTATATATGTACGTATATATATGTATGCTGTGGGTTGTCGCCGCCGCCTACGCTGACCAGACGTCTTAATGTTCGGCTGGCTTCCTATAACTAATTTCGTAATCAGCCACTCTCCGGCTAAAGCCGCGAGGATTACCAGTAGTTCGCACAGACTTTTTGGCTTTTGCTGATTTTATCGAGCATTTCGAAACTTGGGTTTATAGTCTGCGGACTTTTTGGCTTTTTCTGATTTTATCGAGCATTTCGAAACTTGGGACGAACGCGAGGCTCGGATTCTCGCGGCTGCATCCGAATTAATTCAATATTTTAATGGCCTGGAATTAACATATTTTTTGTAAACACCGGCTGCCGAGAATGAAAATTTAATTATTTACGCAAAAATTATGAGTATTATGCTTTTGCGCAGTAAAATACGTTTATTTATAGGTACAAACAGTTTGCACCTTCGAATTTATATTGTAAAATAAGCATTAATGCATTTCTGTATATAATAATTACATCAAAATTGCAATAGGAATTAACTTTGGACGGGATTTTCTTCATTAATAGCATTCTGTCGCTAAATATATATA